>CAJQZJ010001558.1:26795726-26832143 GCA_907164525.1 Lophiomys imhausi
GCTAAGGCGGGAGACTTACTTCACATTCATGGGCGTCAAGGGGTTATAAAAGTCTGTGACAATCTGATGACCAATCCAGGAGCATGCTACCAAAGCAGCAAGGCCTAGAAAGAGAAATAAGATTGTGTACTGGATGTCCAAACCAAGACCTTGGCCATGAGCCCTTGGTCCCATCTTGAGCCTGTGGCTCACCTGCCACGATGAAAACAATGCCTCCAGCCATGGCTACACGGGCCTTCTTCACTTTGTCATCACCCCCACAGCGGGTGCACTTCATGCCCATCGTGGCGACAAAAATGGCCAGGAAGCCCAACACCAGGGACACCACCATTAAAGCTCGAGTGGCCTGCAAGGCCGCTGCAGAGGAGGAGGAGGGAAGGAGGCGGTCATTGCTGGAAATGGCAGGAGCCTCAGGATGGCGCCAGCGTAAGCACAACGGACCGCACCCACTAACCCCTGGACCGTGGTCTGCCGCTAGCCTGGGCCCCCTAGTCCAAGGCAGGCCTTGGGCAGACGGTTCCCGCCCTCATCTCGCCACCGAGGCCTTCCAGCTCCCCACCCCGCCCTGCGCTCCAGAACCCGCCCGGGGCGCCAAGGTTTCGATGAAACCGCTCCAGGTAGGGGGAAGGGAGAGAGAGGGAAAAAAAGTGCAGGTAGCGGCTAGGGCCCTCGCTTGGGCCACACCAGCCGGCGCGTGTCCTAGCTCCGGCCCCGCTATCGAGGCCACCGGGTTTGTGGCTTCAGCTAATCGGCCGATAAGATTAGAGGCCACAAGTGCGGTCCCACGTCTAACCAGGGTACGATTCTGCTGCCCTGGGCACCTCAGTCTCTCCCCCACTTTGTCCAACGAAAGAAGCAGGAGAAGAAAGACCACCGGGTGGAGGAGGGCTTCTGCCCAGGATTCCCCACTTCAGGCTGGGCAGAGGGGCGTGGGTCCACGTGCGACAGCCAGATCCCAGGCCCGCTCCCTCTCTGTCCCACCGACGCGCTCACGGCGTCCACTTCCTCCTCCCTGGCAACCCCAGGCACCAGGCCGTGCGGCCTCGGCCCTGCCCCACACTCAACCCCGCCGCCTTGACCCGGGCGCGTCCGCCCCGTCGGCCCCGCGGCCTTACCCGGCAGGGCGAGCACCGAGTCGTACATCTTGCAGCTCATCATGCCGGTGCTCTGCGTGACGCACTCCATCCAGAGTCCCTTGTACATGGCTTGGGCTGTGATGATGTTGTCGCCCGCATAGGAGCTCATCTGCCACTGCGGGATAGCAGTGCTCGCTATCAGGCCCACCCAGCCAAGCATGGCCATCGAGAAGCCCAGCAGTTGCAGGCCCGAGTTGGCCATTTCCTTGTCTCAAAAGACGGGACGCGCCGGGAGGGCGACCCTACAGTAAAACAAAGTCGGGGGAGCAACACAAGAAAATTTGGGTAGAGATTTAAGTCGCCCAGAGGTGGAGGGGGGGAAAGGCTTTTGTCCGGGTAACTGCAGAACTTGTTAATCGAGGTAAGCACAAGTTGTCCCCTCCGGTGAAGCGACACTCTTACAGCCGAGGGAACCGGCTTCGCCCGAAGGACTGGTTCCAGACAAAAGCGGTCCCCGAAGGCTGGGCGGTTCCCTCCGGCGTGCTCGGAGGCCACCCAAAGAAGTGGAGGGGTCGTTAGGGCGTGGCCCCCAGAAAGTCCGCGGGCCCTTGGGCCCCAGGCTGCGGCGGCTGGAAGAGGAGAGAGCTGGCCTGTGAGTCGGCAGGTGCGGCGGGCAGGTGCGGCGGGCAGGTGCGGCGCACCTGAGTATATGTAGGACGCAGGGGACGCGCCCCCCGCGGCACCGGGAGCGCGGGAGCTGGGGCGGGACCAAAGGGCCAGTCGAGGGTGACCTGACGTCACTGAAGGGACACTCACCTGAACCGGAAGTCTTGGCCCCCACCCCCTCCTTGTGCAGGTGAAGAGGAAGAAACCTGAGCACCAGGGTCACGCCCCTTCGTTTGCCTGGCTCTAACTGCTGATGGGGAGTAGGTGAAGGCTTCTCCGATGTCCCGGGGGCCGGAGTCTGCCCGCAGGCTCCAGGTTGTCCCTTCCTTTCTTTTCCGTACAGGTGCGCCTGGGTCGCTGCAGAGCCAGTTCCCACAGACGCCCCTGGAAAGTCTCCTCGCCTCCTTATCCCTGCGGGTTTCCGCGCATGCTGTTTGTCTAGCTTTACTTTCGCCTCCACTCTCAGCTCCTTTTTCTTCAGTCTCTTACCATGCATGACCTGTTCTATCTTCAGGGGCCCTAATCCATTTCGGTAAAACCACCCATGCTTCTAGGAATTTCTGCTCCCAGAGACAAGGTCTAGCAACCCTCCGCTTCACTGCTCAAGCCCTCCACGTAGGCCCTCCACAAGGCATCACTCTCCAACAGTCCCACATGCCTGCTCCCTGGACCCAGTGGTAGGTAGCAAGACTTAGTACCTGAGCCTGTCAGCGTCTCCTCCAGCATCGAGGCTCCTACCTGAAGAAAACACTGGGAGCCTTTCCGAGGGTGGGGAGTAGGGTAAGACCTAGGTCAGGGAGTCTACCACACCCAACATTCCCCTCCCAGGTGTCATTTCAAACTAAGCCTCCACTCTCCCCACTTCCTTCCCTAGCCACACACTTTTCTCTTTCCCTCCTTCTGAGCGTCCAGGGACCTTTCACGTCCCCTCCCACCCAATGTAACATCTGACTCCCCAAGGTGTCCTTGGTTCATCCATTTAGGACCCTGTATCAGCCTTACAGTTCGTACTCTTCCAAAACTCTTACTCCATCCTTCCTCCCAACTGTCTTCCAAGTTTCTCATTCCTCCCTTTGATCTTTTCCCCTCTCCTGTCTTTTGTATTATTTCTTCCCCGATTCCTCCAGACCCTTGGAGCCCAGTGGCACAATGTCCCCATCACTGCCTCCCCTAACTCATTTCTAGCTCATTCTCCCAGGCTGCCTCTCCTACAACCTCCTTCCACCTCACGCATCCTTCTTATTCTTGCTATTTTTAAGGTCAGTCCCCTCACCTTCCCCACCTGTGTTCTCCCCCTTACTGTAAATCCTCCAATGTTCATCCAGTAATCATATTTCAAGGTCCTTCTTGACTATTTAACCTGCTTTTGCATAAAATGCAGACCTTTGTGAACTCTATTATTTGTGTCTACTTTTTGCCTTTTTGATTTGGGTTTTGTGGGGTGGTTTGTTTTGGTTTCGGTTGTTTGGTTGGTTGGTTATTTTTGAGACAGGATCTCGCTCTGTAGCCCCACTAGTTGAAACTCATATATAGACTAGGCTGGCCTGGACCTCACAAGAGGGACACCTGGATCTGCCTGCCCAATGCTGGGATTATAGATGTGAGCACAGCTCAGATTTCTTTAAAGTGGTTTCCTGGTTGGATGTAGTTGGTGGTGCATGCTTTTGGAAGACTGAGGCAGAAGAATAGATAGTTTGAAGCTAGCCTTCCAGAAGAGAAATACCTTCCAGTTCTGAAAGTCTGAGTTTCTCATTCTCTCCTTGTTTGAATATTCAGCGAGCACTGTCACCGAGAGCACTGCCACCACTACATGCCAAGCTGCTGTCTATCACCTGGAGACTACAACTTTCCCCCAAACCAACCTCCCTACTCCCACCCTTTCCTAAATTGATTCCACAGAGTGCTCTCTCTATCTACGCTTAAATCTTGCCATTCTTTTTAAGAAGTCACTCAGTAGGGGGCTGGGGAAATGGCTCAGCAATTAAGAGTGCTTTCTGTTCTTGCAGAAGACTAGTGTTCTGCCTTCAACATCTACAAAAATGACTTAGAACTTTCTGTAACTCCAGTTTTAGGTGACCCAATGCCCCTTGGATCACCTCTTTTCTTTATTATTATTTATATTTTATATTATTATTACTATTTACTAATTTTTAATGCATATTACTTTTTGAGACAAAGTCTCTCTTTGTAGCCCTGGCTGTCCTGAAACATGCTATGCAGACCAGACTGGCCTTGAACTCACAGGGATCCTCCTGACTCCGACAACTGAGTAGTGGGATTAAAGGAGCTGCATCATGCCAGGTGGTGGTGGCGCATGCATTTCATCCCAGCACAGAGAGTCAGATGGATCTCTGAGTTTGAGCCGAGCCTAGTCTGCAGAGTGAGTTCCAAGACAGCCAGGGCTACACAGAGAAACCCCGTGGGGGAAGGGAAGGAGCAGGAGCCTGTTACCACACCTAGTTCCAAAGCTTCTTTTGACTTAATCTGGCTCCTGCATGCACTCAGACACACACATGCACTTTAAAAATAAGTAAATAGGGGCTGGAGAGACAGTTCAGCGGTTAAGAGCACTGGCTGCTCTTTCAAAGGACCCAGGTTCAAATCTCAGCACCCACATGGAAGCTCACAACTGTCTGTAACTCCAGTTCCAGAAGATCTGGCACCCTCCCACAAAACATACAGGAACAACACCAGTGCAAATAAAAATAAAATAAATATAAATAAATACTGAAAATAAAATAAAAATCATCCAGTGGTACATTTTCTTTTCCTCTATTGTTGTGGCTTAAACCCAAGAGCTCACAGAAGTGCTGTTGCCACTGAATTACACCTGAGACTACTGGCATACCTGCCTTGTCTCTCAGTTATATTGATTTTTTTTTTGTCCTCAAAACACACTATGCATGTTGTACCCCACCAAAGGACCTTTCTATTCTCTATGCCTGAGTGCTTCAAACCATTCACCCCACCCACCTTCCTCTACCCAGCTAACAAATGCATCCTTCAGTCGGCCATTGGCTCAACTCTCTTCTAGGAAGCCTGTGGCGACTGCCCCACCCACGCTGAGTCAGGTCATCTGCTCCAGGACTCTCATGGTTACCTGTACTTCCAAGGCTCTTATCATAGTCTGAAACTGTATTTGTATGCTTATGGATTGAGTATCAATGTGCCTGCTGCACTGTATAGTAATCTCTAGATCTTTATTACCTGTGAATGAATTCCAAAATCATGTTGTTGTTGTTTTGAGACAGAGTTTCTGTAGACCAGGCTGCCCTTGAACTCACACAGATCTGACTGTCTCTGCCTCCCGAGTGCTGGGATTAAAGGCCTGTGCCACCACTGCCTGGCCGGAAAAGAAATTGAATCCACTGCCCCACATGTGTTGTCTGAATGCCTATAAATGTACGGGGCACTGTAATTAACCCTACAGGCACACTGGTAGACAAGACAGATAAGGGCACTGCTCACCTGGCTTATTTTCTAGAAGGAGGAAGCAGAGCAATAAAAATATAAAGCACTGCTTGTTTTGAAGGCAATGAAACAGAGTTATGTATAAGGTTAGGTCCGATCTCAAGTGAGATCAGGGAGACTTTCTGAGCAAGGGACTGTTAAATAATGAGTCAGTCATGAGGGAACCATGTTATAAACAGTCAGAAGAGCAAGAGCAAAGGCCCTGTGTTGGCTGCCCCTTTGGAACTTAGCCATTCATAAACTTAATCATTGATGAAGTAAGATTGTTTGTTTTGTTTTATTTTGTTTGAGACGAGGTCTTGTATCCAGAATGGCCTGGACTTCATGATCCTCCTGCTTCTCTTCCCAAGTGCTGGAATTACAGGCCACCATGCCTGGTTTTTTAGGTGGTGGTTTTGAGACGTGATCTTCCTGTGTATCCCTGGCTGGCCAGGAACTCACCCTGCAGAGTAAGATGGCCCTGAACTTGCAATAACACTCTTGCCTCTTTCCTTTCTGATTCTGGGATTACAGACTCATGCCACCAGGCAAAAAGAGACAATGTTGGCAATGTTGACACTTGGATCTAGAAAATCTTTGCTGTTGTGGATGGTACAGTAAGATTTAATAGTATCCCTAGATCTACTGATGTTCTTGGAGATTAGATGTCATCAGACCCCTCTGCCACACCTCAGTATGACACTCAGCTGGGAGTGGTGGCTCAGCCTTTGGCCTTTAATCTTAGAAGGCAGAGGTACCAACTGTGGTGCATTCCAGCTATCTACCTCTCTGAGTTTGTTTTGTTGTTGTTTTTAATGTTTTCATTTCATGTGTGTAGGTGTTTCCCCTTGTGTGAATGTCTGTGTACCACAAGCATGCAGTGCCCTTAGAGGCCAGAGAGGGTGTCAGATCCCCTGGGACTGGACTTACAGACAGTTGTAAGTCACCATGTGAGTGCTGGGATTCAAACCTGGATCCTTTGGAAGAACACAAATGCTCTTAACCCCTGATTCATTCCTCTAGGCCCCTCCTCCTGCTTTTTGATAAAGTCTCCAACAGCGGTACATTCCAGCTACCCATTCATTTGAATTCTTGGGTTCTTGCATTTAACTGTTTACTAGAGAGAGAGGAAGAAAAATACACAGTGGTGTTCACTGGTAACACTAAAGCAGAGGTTCTTTTCTTTTTCGAGATAGGATTTCTCTGTGTAGCCAACCACCACCAACCCAACAACTCTATTTATTCATTTATTTTTAAATATTTATTTATTGAAACTATGTAGCCCTGGTTGGTCTGGAATTTGCAGTATAGACCAGGTTGGCTTTGAATTCACAGAGATCCTCCTTGGCTACATCCTCAACCCCTTTGTTTTTCTAAAATTTATATAGTTGTGTTGCACGCCTTTAATCCCAGCACTTGGGAGGCAGAGGCAGGCAGAGCTCTGTGAGTTCAAGGCCAGCCTGGTCTACAAAGTGAGTTCCAGGACAGCCAGGGATACACAAAGAAACCTTGTCTTGAAAAAAACAAAAGAAGAAAAAAGTTTTTAGTTTGTTTTGGTTTTTGGCCTTCTCTCTGTCCCTAAAACATGCTATGCATTCTCTATCCCATTAAAGTGTCTCTCTGTTCTCTTGGATATTCTAACCAATTTATCCTACCCCCTTCCTCTATCCAACTAACACACTCAGTGGCTTAGGGTCACCAGTAAGCATCATTGTGGATTTTTCTCTCTCTCTAATATATTTTAAGTAAACCACTGAATGCAAGTATCCAAGAACTCAGAGCTGGAAAGGTGGCTCAGTGGTCAAGAACACTGGCTGCTCTTTCTAAAGACCAAGGTTCAATTCCCAGCACCCATATCGTGGCTCACAGCTGTCTGTAACTCCAGTCCCAGCGGATTAGATGCCCTCTTCTGGTCTCTGAAGCCACTGCATGCACTTGGTGCACAGGTATATGTACAGGCAAAACACCCATACACATACAAAAAAAATTAAATTAAATTATTTTTCTTTTCTTTTTTTTTTTGGTTTTTTGAGACAGGATTTCTCTGTATAACAGCTCTGGCTGTCCTGGACTTGCTTTGTAGACCAGGCTGGCCTCGAACTCACAGAGATCTGCCTGCCTCTGCCTCCCAAGTGCTGGGATTAAAGGCGTGCGCCACCACCGCCCAGCTTAAATTATTTTTCAAAGCCAGTTATGGTGGAGCATGCTTTAGATTCCTGCACTCAGGAAAGTGTACCTCTGTAAGTTCTAAGCCAGTGGGGGCTATCTAGTGGAATTCTATCTTTAAAAAAGAAAGAAAAGAAATCTTTCCCCAAATGACTGGGAGAAACCCTTAAATATTCAACATCTTTAGCCATCAGGGAAACACAAATCAAAAAGACTCTGAGATTCCATCTTACACTGTCCCAATGTCTAAGTCAAAAACTCAAACTACAGCTCATATTGGAGAGGATGTAGAGCAAGGGGGACACTCCTCCATTCCTGGTGGAAGTCCAAACTTGTACAGCCACTATGGAAATCAGTATGACAGTTGCTCAGAAAATTAGGAATTGATCTACCTCAAGACCCAGCTATACCTTTCTTGGGCATATACCCAAAAGATGCTCCATCTTATCACTAGGACGCTTGCTCAGCTTGTTCAAGGCAGCTTCATTCATAATAGCCAGAAACAAGAAACAACCGAGATGTCCCTCAATCTGAGAAAGAAAATGTGGTATATTTACACAATGAAATATTACTCACCTGGTTTTTTTTTTTTAATGGCATCATCAAAGTTGCTGGCAAACGGATGGAACTAGAAAAAAATCATCCTGAGTGAGGTAACCCAGACCCAGAAAGACAAACATGGTGTGTAGTCACTTATAAGTGGACATTAGCTGCTAAGTAAAGGACAATCTTGCTACAATCCCCCCAGACCCAGAGAGGCTGAGTAACAAGGAGGGCTCTAGGGAGAAGGATGGATCTCTCTGGGAAGAGGAAATAGAATAGATTATGCAGGACTGGAGGTGGGTGGGGATGGGAACAGGAAGGATGAGGTGAGGGATGAAGGGACAGAGGGAAAGAGTACCAGGAGTGGAGAGGTGACTGAAATTGGGTGCATTTGAGGGGTGATGTTGAAACCTAGTGCAGTGGAAACTTCCTGGAACCAATAAGGGTGACCCTAGCAAGGACTCCAAGTAACGGAGGATATGGAGGCTGAACCAGATGTTTTTCTGTAATCAGCCAAGAGACACCAACCCAGTCACAAAACCTTCAACTCACTATCTATCCTGACTGCAAGATGTGCTGGGGCAATGACGGTTCAGAGCTTGTGGGAGTGGCCAACCAGCGACTGGTCTAACTTGAGGGAGATCAAGCCAGACACTGCCTGGATATTCAGGAACAGGAAAGCCGGACGTGGTGGCGCACGCCTTTAAACCCAGCACTCGGGAGGCAGAGGCAGGCGGATCTCTGTGAGTTTAATAAAATTTTCAGTTACAGGAGGATTTCTGAGTTCAAAGCCAGTCTGGTTTACAGAGGAAGTTCCAGGATAGCCAGGGCTATTCAGAGAAAAAGTCTCAAAAAACAAAACAAAACAATCAAACAAAAAGCAATAAAATTGATATAAAGGCCATTAGAACCAGCAGGTTTATTCAGCAAGGTTGCTGTGCAAGATCAACCTTCCAAACCCAAATATCACTAGTATTTTATTGAAAAACTGTTAGGTTTTATTTATTTTATGTGTGTAAGTGTCTCATCTGCTTGGATATACATACGCCATGTGCTTGTCTCAGGTCAAAAGAGATCAGAAGGAAGAGATTGTCGAGTCCTCTGGTACCAGAGCTGCCCATGTTTGTGAGCCACCATGTGGGTGTTAGTAACCAAACCTAGGTCTTCTGCAAGGACAGCAAGTGGTCTTAACTGTTGAGCCATCTTTCCAAGCTCAAATCACTAGTATTTTAATATATCAATAGTAACTAGTTAGAAAACAAGACCGCAGTATAAAAGAGAAAAAACGACTTTGTTTGTTTGGTTTTTTTTTTTTTTTTTGGCTTTTCGAGACAGGGTTTCTCTGTGTAACAGCTCTGGCTGTCCTGGACTCACTCTGTAGATCAGGCTGGCCTCAAACTCACAGATCCGCCTGCCTCTGCCTCCCCAGTGCTGGGATTAAAGGCGTGCGCCGCCGCCGCCGCCGCCAACGCCACCACCCCCATGCCATGACTTTGGTTTGTTTGTTTGTTTGTTTTTGTTTTTGATGAGGCCTTATTTAGACAAGGCTGCTAAGTGTTTTATTGTTGTTTTGAGACAGGGTCTCTCTATGTGGCCCTGGTTGTCATAGAACTTGCTACGTAGACCAGCCTAACCTCGAACCCCCAAGGGTCCTGCCTGCCTCTGGCACCAGAGTTCTAGGAAAGCAAACACTCTTTAACAACTGAACCATCTATCCAGCTCCATGGATTTTGAGGCAGGGTCTTACTAGTTGGTCTTACTAGACAAGTCTGGAACTCACAGCCTCCCAAATGCTGTAACTCTAGGCATGTACTACCACATCCATCAAAACTGGCCTCTAACTCACTTTGTAGCCAAAAAAAAAAAAAAAAATGGCTCTGAATTCCTTATTTATCCTCCTGCCTCTACCTGCTTAGTGCTGAGATTTCAGGCATGGGTCACCGCATTCAGCTCTATGTGGCACAGGGGATCAAATCCAGGGCTTCAGGAGTGCTGAGCAAATAACTCTACTAACTGCTCTATATAACTCACCCCTTGGAGAGCGCGCGTGCGCGCGCGCGCATGTGTGTGTGTGTGTGTGTGTGTGTGTGTGTGTGTGTGTGTGTGTGCGCATGTGTGTGTGTGCGTGTGCACGTGCGTGTGTGTGTGCACGCACACTGATTAATTTGTGGAGTTTGTGTGTTTGTTTGTTTGATTGACTGATTGCTTTTTCCCAACTTGACATAACTAGAGTTATCTGGGAGAATGAATCTTGTTTTTTTTTTTTTTTTCTTCAAGTTACATAAGGGAGAATGAATCTTAACTGAGAGGTTGTCTCCATCAGATTGTCCATAGGCAAGTCTGTAGGAGCATTTTCTTGATTAGTAATTGAGTAGGAGTGCCCAGACCACTGTAGGCAGGACCACAGCTAGGCATTGAGTCCTGGGTGCTATAAGAAAGCAAGCCAAGGAAGGGCTGGAGAGATGGCTCAGAGGTTAAGAGCATTGGCTGTTCTTCCAGAGGTTCTAAGTTCAATTCCCAGCACCACATGGTGGCTCACAACCATGTATAATGAAATCTGGTGCCCTCTTCTGGCCTACAGGTGTATGTGCAGACAGAACACTGTATACATAATAAATAAATAAATCTTTTTTAAAAAGGGGGCGTGGTGGTGCACCCCTTTAACCCCAGCACTAGGGAGGCAGAGGCAGGCAGATCTAAGGCCAGCCTGGTCTACAGAGTGAGTTGAGTGAGTTCAGGACAGCCAGGGCTACACAGAGAAACCCTATCTAAAAAAAAAAAAAAAAGAAGAAGAAAGAAAGAAGGAAGAAAATAAAAAGGGAAGGAAGGAGCCCAAGGGCTGGGTCACACATAAGAGAACTAACCTGTACTGTTCTTGCCAAAGAAACTAACCTGTACTGTTCTTGCCAAGTGCCAGTCTGCCACTTAACTCTAGTTTCAGGGGATCTGATGCCCTCTTCTGGCCTCTTCAGGTACTGGGCACACACATACTGCACTTACATACATACATGCAAACAAAATGCTTATAAACATAAAATATATATTTTTATATGACGATAGAAGGAAACGTTGAGGTTATAGATGTGTTTGTTACCTTGATTATGAGGCTGGTCACAGGTGTACCCATGCCAAAACATCAAACTGTATACTTTACATGGTGGATTCAATGTCATTTTTTGTTGTGGTTGTTTTGTTTTTCGAGACAGTTTCTCTGTGTAGCCTCGACCGTCCTGGAACTCAGTCTGTAGACAGGCTGGGGCCTCGAACTCACAAAGATCCACCTGCCTCTGCCTCCTGAGTGCTGGGATTAAAGGCAAGCCAATGTCAATTATATCGTAGTAAATCTACTTTGGAGAACAAATGAACTTTGCCATTGGATCTATTCTCAGCACCCTGTGACTGTATCACTCACCTTCATGAGGACCAGAACATGTTGCTACTATTATTATCTCCCTTCTCATTTTACCAACAAGGTAAATAAAGCACAAAGAGCTGAGATCACTTTCCAAAGGGCACCAAGTCAGTAAGTACCGGAGCTGGGGCTCAGCTCAAGCAATCATACTCAAGACTGGACCACCACCGCGTGGTGCTGAAGAACAGGACAACGGTGACAGAACCCTCCTGCACTGCTGGGAGACTGGGACCGCCTTTCTGAAGAAAGCTGTCACAGTGCAGAGTCAAACTAGGCAGAACATTCTATGACTCGGCCACTTTGCTCCTGCAGGTGGTTATAAATATAGACAGGGTCACAGCTGTGACACAGACGAGTAGCCGACTATAAAAATGGTCATTGTCACATTATTGCTTGTTGTGATTGGAAATTAGAAGAGACATGGGGGACCATTAATGGGGTCGTAGCAGATAAAAATGAGATCATCCTGCCTGCGTCTGCCCCCTGAGTGCTCTGCTATGTACTTTGAGACAAAGCCTCTCACTGTGTTACTTTATAGAGTCAGCCAGTCTCACATTCTCTATGTAGCTCATAAATTCCTGATCCTACCTCCATCTCCTTTTTTTTATTTTAATTTTTTGGTTTTTGAGACAGGGTTTCTCTGTGTAGCTCTGGCTGTCCTGGACTCACTTTTTAGACCAGGCTGGCCTTGAACTCACAGAGATCCTCCTGCCTCTGCCTCCTCAGTGCTGGATTAAAGACTTGTGACACCACGCCCGGTTACCTCCACCTCCTTAATGGAACACTGGGATTACAGGCATGTGGCACCGTGCCTGACCTATGTGGTGCTGGGGATGGAATTTAGGGATTCATACATGCCAGATAGTCACTCTATCAACCTGACCTGACCACATGCCCAAACCAGAAATACATTTTTAAATATTTATTTATTTAATATACATGAGTGCTTGCAGATAGAGCATGTACACCTGCAGCCAGGAGAGGACATCAGATCACATTGTGGATGGTTGTGAGCCACCATGTGGTTGCTGGGAACTGAACTCAGGACCTTTGGAAGAGCATTAGCCAGTGCTCTTAACCGCTGAGCCATCTCTCCAGCCCCCAGAAATACATTTTTTTTTTTTTTTGGTTTTTCGAGACAGGGTTTCTCTGTGTATCCTTGGCTGTCCTGGACTCGCTTTGTAGACCAGGCTGGCCTCGAACTCACAAAGATCCGCCTGCCTCTGCCTCCCAAGTGCTGGGATTAAAGGCGTGCGCCACCACCGCCCGGCCAGAAATACATTTTTAAAAGAAGAAGTGGGGTTGACAAGATGACTCCGTAGGTAAAGCAATGGCAGTGCAAACCTAACAAACAACCTGGATTGCACTGTGGAAGGAGAGAACCAGCCCTAGCAGCTGTCTTTTGACTTCTACATGTGTGGCATGGTACACACACACACACACACACACACACACACACACACACACACCACCATGAACAACAACAACAATAATGCATTAAAAATAAGATAAACTAACAAAACACAGATTAATGAATGCACAAATCAAGAATTGTGCTATGGCCAGGCATGATAGTGGATACCTTTGATCTCAGCACTCAGGAAGCAGAGGTAGGCAGATCTCTGAGTTCGAGGCTAACCTGGCTTACAAAGTAAGTTCCAGAACAGCCAGGGCTACACAGAGAAACCCTGTCTCAAAAAAAAAAAAAAAAAACAAAACCAAAACAAAACCAAGGTAAATAAGTAAAAGAAAGAAAGAACAGAAAAAAAAAAGAATTGTGTTTTGATGTTTTGATGGGTGTGGTAGTTTGCATGCCTGGACAACAGAGTGATGCTGTCTGAAAACTTATGTTATTAGTTCAGTATTCTGCACTTGACCCCAACATACAGATAAACACGAGAAAGGGCTGAGGGGAGGAGGGAAAGTTTATAGAGTTCAGCTGACAGCCTCCACCTCACACCCAGGAGCTGGAAGCAAAGTGAACCTGTGGAAGCTAGAGGCAGGCATGGGGAATACCCTGAACTTCTCTTTACAGTCCAGTCTCTTGCCTCCTTACCTAGATACAGAGGTTAGAAAACAAAAGTCTGCAAGGATTAGCTTCCCCAGATAAGGAGCAGAGATTGGGGAAAGCTACAATGGGCTCTAAGATAAACCAGTGGAGGATCTCCATAAAAGATGAATACACCCTCGGAGCCCCAGTGTGAAGCTTCCTTGGTTCAAGTGTCCTCCTCTCCTTTCCTTTTCCATTCTCTGTTATTACCCTTCTCTCAGTTTCCCAGCCTCTTTTCACCTTCCTAACATTCTTATTATTCTCCTTCTGAATCTTCTATTTCTCTAACACTCAAAAAAAAAAAAAAAAAAGATAGAGTTTCTTGTAGCCCAGGCTGGCTTTGAGCTGGCTATCTAGTCTAGGATGACCTCCAACTTCTTGCTGTGGGATTATAGACCTGTGCTGTCATACCCATAGTTTATGGTGCTGGGGATCCAACCCAGATCTTCATGCATGCTAGGCAAACACTCTATAAGTGTGCTACATCCCCAGCTCCTCTCCTCGGCCTTTTAACTTTTATTCATTCATTCAGTGTGTGTGTGCATAAGCATATGTGTGTTTACGTGTGTTGGAGTGCAAGGGCAGGCACATGGCCAAAGATCTTTCCTGCCACCTTGTAGGACAAAGGGATTTAACTCAGCTTGTATGGCCTGCCTACAAGTACCATTCTACCCTCTGAGTTATCACCATATTGTTTATTTATTATAATTTATTAATTTATTTTGTGTATGTGTGCATGGGCATATGAGTGTACCATGGTACCCATATGAAGGTCAGAGGACAAATCCATGGCAGGCAATTCTCTCCTTCCACAACATGGGTTCTTGGAACTGAACTCAGGTTATCATATTTGGTAGCAAAGACATGTTCCAAGACAGGGTTTCTCTGTGTAGTCCTGGCTGTCCTGGAACTCGCTCTGTAAGACCAGGCTGGCCTCAAACTGAGAGATCTGCCTGCCTCTGTCTTCCAATGAGTCCTGGGATTAAAGGCATGCTCCATCACGCCCAGCTTTAAAAATTATTTTTATTTCCTTTAGATTTATTTATTTTATTGTATGTGAGTGTTTTGCTTGCATACATATCTGTGCACTACATGTGTGCCTGGTGCCTAAGGTGGTTAGAAGAGGGTGTCAGGTCGCCTGAAACTGGTGTTACGGATGGTTGTGAGCCACCATTTAGGTGCTGGGAATTGAACCAGAGTCCTCTGCAAGGACAAGGATTCTTAACCTCTGAGGCCATCTCTCCAAGAGCCTTGTTTAGGAAGATTAATAGGATTTCTCTGGTATTCCAGGCTGCAGGGACAGGCAAAGGCACCAAGAATAATCCCAGGGCTCATGAGGCCAGAGTATCAGAGACTCAAGGTGAGACTAGATGGCATAGTAAGTTCTAGGCCAGGAGGAGGAGGAAGAGGAAAAGAGGGGAAGGAAGGAGAGGGATGGGAGGAGAGGGATGGGAGGAGAGGATGGAGAGGAAAAGAAGGAGTGATAAAGACAAGAAGGAGACAGATAAGGGGAAGATCTGGATAGGAGAACCTGAACTTCATCACAGGGCTCCAAAAAGACAGTGAGTCTAGGCAGGAGGCAACAACCTCACATCTATAGTCCCAATACTCAGGAGAATGGGGTAGAACAGCAAGTTCAAGACCAGTGTGTGCTATATAGTGAGCTCCAGGCCAGCTTCCGGTACATTGAGACTGTCTCAAAAAGAAAACAAAAGTGATGTGGTTTGAAAATTGTATCCTACCACTCCCCCCACTTTTTTTGTTTTTGGTTTTTTGAGACAGGGTTTCTCTGTGTAGCCCTGACTGTCTTGGACTCATTTTGTAGACCAGGCTGGCCTTGAACTTGCAGAGATCCGCCTGCCTCTGCCTCCTGAGTGCTGGGATTAAAGGCATGTACCACCATGCCCAAGCTTTTTTTTTTTTTTTTTTTTTTGAGACAGTTTCTCTATATACCCTTGACTGCCCTGGAGTTAGCTCTGTAGATCAGGCTGGCCTCAAACTCAGAGATCCACCTGCCTCTGCCTCCTGAGTGCCGAGAATAAAGTTGTGACACCATTACCTGGCATTCTACCCTGCTTTTATTTTTAATTCTATTTTGTTATTTTGCCTGATTTTGTGTCTGTGTATCACATGTGTACCTGGGGCCAATGGAAACCAGAAACGGGTGTTGTATCCCCTGGAACTCAAGTTACAGATGGTTGTAGCTTCTACATAAGTGCTGGGAATGAAACCTGAGTCTGGAAGAGCAGTCAGTGCTCCTAACTCCTGAGCCATTTCTCCAGCCCCTCTACTCCTTTAAAGGGAATAGGAGAAACAAGAAAAGCAGTCAGGTCAGGATATTCTGGGTATAAGTGGTAGTGGTACAGATGGAGAAAACTAAATGTGTAAGAGAGAGGTCAAAACACCAATGCTGAGAAGACCCAGACCTCTGACATGGCTAACTCATTGGGATAAGGAACTTAGGAGGACCATGCTTGTACATGTTTGTCACATAAACTGCACCATCAGGCGTCAGTTAGACACATAAGTCTGGAGCTCCAGAGAGGGTTAGATTGTAGGTTAATGAAATCTCAGGGGAAGTGTTAAAAGAGACCCAGACCAGAAGTTTACTACCCTGGTTCAAACCACCGAGGTCCCTCTCTCTCCCTCTAGGTGGCGCTACAGCCTTGTACTTCTCAGGCGCTTTTTCTGAATTGAGCACTCTACGTTGTTACATTGTCTGGCACTTCTCTCCCTGGACGTGCCTCGGTCATGCCCTCTCAGCTGGAGACCCAAAACTGGAGTTGACTCTGGAAAGCATGTCGACCACGCGGCCAGCACATGCCTGGAGGCTCAGGGACTTAAGGGAGTGTGGCGTGGCCGGCGTGAGCACCTGTCCCTTGGGTCCCCTCCAGGAAACAAGGTAGAGAATGTGTGGAGAGGACGGGCCAGTATTCAGCGCCCCGCCCAGGGATGCGTGGAAAGAAAGGAAGACCGGGCACGGTCCCCAGACACATTGGGAACGGAAGTTAATGGTCAGCTCCTTGTGGGAAGCGTGTCGTGGACCCTTTAAGGCTCCATCTCCCTTGCCCTTCCAGGCCTGGGACAAGCCGGGACACCCGGGACCTGACATTTGGCGGAGCCTAATGTGGGATCTAAAAATAGCCCCTCCGGGTTACTTCGGGGCATTGTTTCTGACACCCTCCGCTCGCGCGCTCTGTGTCACCCTGCTGGAGTTACCCTGTTACCCTGGCAAATACACCTAGCCCGCATCTTCCTCGTCGACCTCACAAGGGGACCGACTGCACTCAACTCTTTCAGAAATTTCGCAGTCCAGAGTTTTGGATGGCGGGAGGAGCCTTTTGTCCCAAGGACGCTACTTTGAAAATTCAGAGGCTGGCGGGAACCTTAGGGGCGGGTCTCCCCAGCTTGCACTAGGCTAGGGGTGGGGGCGTGGCCTTTTGGGGTGTGCGGGCCCCTGGCCAATGGGTGTCGTGAAGGGCGTGGCCCGTGGCGGGGCGGGGGTGAGGAGGTGGCTACAGGTCCCCGCATCTTTTCCCCCTAAGCGGGTCTCATTAGATCCCGGAGAGCCTTGGTGCTCTCCGGTTCCTTGAGTTGTGGCAGTGGGTTCCACCAGACCCGTCCAGTGGCCATCGCTTCAGGACGTCGGAGTCTCCTCTTCCTGTCCACCGAGCTGGGGACAGATACCCTCTATTCACTTTTCCTTCTTGAAGCGCCTGAGTTTTCTGTTCTTTTAAAGCAAGATGCCGTCGGGTTTCCAGCAGATCGGCTCTGAAGTAAGGTTCAGCATTCCGGGGCGAATCAGATGCAGCTTTTCTTGGTCTGGGGTCGGGGTTGGGGCCAGCTAGGAGGTGGTTCCTGCGCAGGCGCAAGGGGTTGGAGATGGGGGGCTGGTTATTTATATTCAGCCTAGACATCCCGTGACTGTCAGATTCCAACCCCAAGAGACTGAGTGGGTCTCAGAGACTCTTCACGCGCCCAGACTGAGGCTGGATTCTAACGAATCCAGAGTTTGTCTCCTGTCCTGCTGTGTGCGGCACTGGGTGACCCTCTGTCCTCGACTCTACTTGAGAAGGCAGATCCGGAGTCTAACCTTCCCGAAGCGCTGCGAGTCTGTTCAGACTCACAGTGTTTCTAGGACCGAGGCACCCCATTCCTGGCGGTCCTCCAGGAGGCTGAACTTTCTCTTGGCCTTGCGGTGGGTGGAGGGGCGGAGGGGAGTGTCACCCCCCACCCCACCCCCCAGCTCAGGTTTCCGCTTAGAGACAGACTGTGCCGCCAGCAGCCGCCACCATCGCCACCGCCCCTCACACCAACCACCACCAATCCCTCCCTCTTCCCTTGGGCAAGGCGCTTTCTCCCTGCTAAAATCCCCTGTCATGTTCCCCAGTAGTTGGTCCCAGCTTAGGAGCTGAGGGGAGGCCAAGTCTTAAAAGGCCACCCCAAAGCGATGACCCAGGTGGCCTTTCTAGAATGGCCCTTCTTGGGCCTGTTGAGGGCCTGCTGGAGCCAGCTGAGAGAACTTCCAGAAGGAAAAGACAAGGACTAAGATTGATGCGAATACCAAATTTATCAGTTTACAAAAACAGGCACTGTCTGGGATACTTTTAATAGTTGATTTTGATTTTTTTCCCTGTTTTCACAGGCTGACAGGTACCTTAGGCAAAGCTGACAGAAGAGGAAACCTAGGTTCAGTTCAGAGTGAGGAAGTGACTTACCCAAGGTCACACGAATCTAAGCCTTTCTCAAGGTCACAAGGGAATTCTGAGGTTCAGGTCCTCAAACATTTGCCTGTAGCCTGGTGAATACAGACATCTGTTTTTTTCCTACATGCCCAGGTTCCTGTTGAGTTCTGTTTACAGTGTGAGCTTTGTACAATTCCTAATATGGCCCACTTTCTCTTACCCAGTATGTTGGATGGAGTCCAGCATCTTCATGCTCCAGCTGGGCCCTCGGCCTCTGAAAGGAAGCCAAACATGATTCTATGTGACACACCTCCCTTTGTTTCTGTCTGTCCAGGATGGGGAACCCCCTCGGCAGCAAGTGACTGGGACTCTGGTCCTTGCTGTGTTCTCAGCTGTACTTGGCTCCCTTCAGTTTGGTTATAACATTGGGGTCATCAATGCCCCACAGAAGGTGAGTGAGTGACCTGCAGCTGTCAGGGTGGGAGCACCTCAGGTGGTGGAAAGAGAAAGGTCTCCAGACTCATTCCTATGTTGTCCTCCCAGGTGATTGAACAGAGCTACAATGCGACGTGGCTGGGGAGGCAGGGTCCTGAGGGACCAGATTCCATCCCACAAGGCACCCTCACTACACTTTGGGCTCTCTCCGTGGCCATCTTCTCTGTAGGCGGCATGATCTCTTCCTTTCTCGTTGGCATCATTTCTCAGTGGTTGGGAAGGTATGGAGCTGGAGGGCAGGGTGGGGGGTAGGAAGGAGAGCCATAGCATGGGTGCCCTGACTAGCCCTCCTCTTTGTGTCCCTGCCAGGAAAAGGGCTATGCTGGCCAACAATGTCTTGGCAGTGCTGGGGGGCACCCTCATGGGCCTCGCCAATGCCGCTGCCTCCTATGAGATACTCATTCTTGGACGGTTCCTCATTGGTGCCTACTCAGGTACCCATGGGTGGTGCTATGGCTCTACTGTGTGCCTCTGTTCTCCTTCATCGTATATTGGGCTTCTGCATGAGAATGTGCAGCTCTGCTCAGTCCTCTGTTCTTCCTTCTGCCCAGGGCTAACATCAGGGTTGGTGCCCATGTATGTGGGAGAAATCGCCCCCACTCATCTCCGGGGTGCCTTGGGAACACTCAACCAATTGGCCATCGTCATTGGCATTCTGGTTGCCCAGGTAAACAGGCCTGGCCTTTGGGGAGCTAGGCGTAGAAGTTGGAGTGGACATCCATAGTTGGCCAGGAAGGAGATCAAAGTCACCTTTACTCTTTCCCACCATCTCGTACAGGTGTTGGGCCTGGAGTCTATGTTGGGTACAGCTACCCTGTGGCCACTGCTTCTGGCTATCACAGTGCTCCCTGCTCTCCTGCAGCTGGTTCTGTTGCCCTTCTGTCCTGAAAGCCCCAGATACCTCTACATCATCCGGAACCTGGAGGGGCCTGCCCGAAAGAGTGAGCTCTCACACTGCATCAAGCCCAGGCTCACACCTCCACCCCATTTTGCTAGTACCCAGCCTCCTCTCAGGCTCCATAAGGCCTGACATTCCCCACCCCCAGGTCTAAAGCGCCTGACAGGCTGGGCAGATGTGTCTGACGCACTGGCTGAGCTGAAGGATGAGAAGCGGAAGTTGGAGCGAGAGCGCCCAATGTCCCTGCTCCAGCTCCTGGGCAGCCGCACCCACCGGCAGCCCCTGATCATTGCGGTCGTGCTGCAGCTGAGCCAGCAGCTCTCGGGCATCAATGCTGTACGTATGGAGGCCCACACAGAGCATGGGTCAGGTACCAGCTTGGGGAAAGGGAGAAGGGAGCAAGCTGTCTCCTTCATTAGCATTTAGGCTCAATCCAGTTTGGTGTGGTTAGAATAAAAGCAGACATCCTTGCTGTCGTCTCTCCTGCTCCTTCGCTTCTAGGTGTTCTACTACTCAACCAGCATCTTTGAGTCAGCTGGAGTAGGACAGCCAGTCTACGCCACCATAGGAGCTGGTGTGGTCAACACCGTCTTCACGCTGGTCTCGGTAACTGAATGGTCACACCACTGACGTTATAGCCCTGGGTGCCACGGAGGTCCTACCCCTTGTTTGTCCAGCACTGACCGTGTCCCTCTTTCCCCACAGGTGCTCTTAGTAGAACGGGCTGGGCGTCGGACACTCCATCTCCTAGGCCTGGCGGGCATGTGTGGCTGTGCCATCTTGATGACAGTGGCTCTGCTGCTACTGGTGAGGCCTCGGGGCTGTGAGAACATAGTAATCGACCCCATTATCATGGGGATAACCCCAGGAGGCTCTGTGGTTGACTGTGTGCCAGGACCATGGGTGCAATAGTCTAGGGTCTGTACTTGCGAGGTGCTCTAGCCACACTGGGGCCTGGCTGTAGCACAATACAGTAGACCCTGTGAAGACACTTTCAGGGGCAAGGGGGAATCAGTGTCATAGGAACAAGAGACTAGAATATTCTACCTTGAAAACTCCTGAGTTAGTCAACAAAATGGTGGCACTCAGAAACACTCCAAGGCAACTCAACAACTCGGGAGGCTGAGGTAGAGGGTTCAAGGCCAAACTGGGCAACATAGTGAGTACCCAGTCTAAAAAGGTGAACAGGGGTTGCTCCAGGGCCTGTTCTAGCCTAGACTGGTAGCCTCCCACCCAGTAAGCTCTGGAAAAGGTTTCAGTTCTCTGAGCCAAGGGCAAGGGGAGATCTAGAGAGGCCAGAATCAAATTTTCTATTCTTTCCTGGTCTCTAGGAACGGGTTCCAGTCATGAGCTATGTCTCCATGGTGGCCATATTTGGCTTTGTGGCCTTCTTTGAGATTGGGCCTGGCCCCATCCCCTGGTTTATTGTGGCTGAGCTCTTCAGCCAGGGACCCCGCCCAGCAGCCATGGCTGTAGCTGGTTTCTCCAACTGGACCTGTAACTTCATCGTTGGCATGGGTTTCCAGCATGTTGCGGTAGGTTTCATACCCTTACCCAGTTCCCATACCAGTGGCTAGAGGGGAGGCAACTCACCCCTAGTGCCCTTGCTGTCTGGTTAGGGACTCCCAGCCCTACAGGTAGTCTCTGGATGGTCAGTCTGGCGGAGTTACTCCACCAGAATCAAAGGAAGGAGGTGGGTGGAAATAGATGTTACCCCATCTATTTCCAGCAGCTTGGGTATCTTCTAAACATGAAACCAGTGGTATAATTTAGACCAGAAATAAAATTACAACTTTTTTTTTTTTTTTTTTTTTTTGGTTTTTCGAGACAGGGTTTCTCTGTGTTTCCTTGGCTGTCCTGGACTCACTTTGTAGACCAGGCTGGCCTCGAACTCACAGTGATCCGCCTGCCTCTGCCTCCCAAGTGCTGGGATTAAAGGCGTGCGCCACCACCGCCCGGCAAAATTACAACTTTCTATTAATGCTACAAATGGTTCAGGAATCTACTCCAAGTGTACTCTCTTAGGATAGCAAAGGTTAAAAAGCTAAAGGAGTTTTTCAGTGTAAGCTTTCATCTCTGGTCATTTCCAGGGCCTCCTTTCAGTACCCCCAGTTCCCTTAGTCTTTAGTTCCTGGCTTCCCACTCCTCTGTCAACACCTCTTTCTCCAACTGTCCCAGGATGCTATGGGTCCCTACGTCTTCCTTCTATTTGCCGTCCTCCTGCTTGGCTTCTTCATCTTCACCTTCCTAAAAGTGCCTGAAACCAGAGGCCGGACGTTTGACCAGATCTCAGCTGCCTTCCACCGGACACCTTCCCTCTTAGAGCAGGAGGTGAAACCCAGTACAGAACTTGAATACTTAGGGCCAGATGAGAATGACTGAGGGGCAAGGCAGGGTGAGAGAGTCACCCTCTCCACCCCAGATCTCTCCTTTCCTCTGCAGATGTTAGCCCTCTCTCTTCCCTGTTAAGTCCAGGATGAAGACTGCAGCCTGGGGAACTGAGAAGTTGAAGGGAAGGGTGGTTCAAGTCCCCTCATTTCCCTTGTGTGACTCTTTTTGATTTACGTGTTGTGGCTAGGCTGTGGCAACCTGGGTGGGCTTTTTCCCCCCTCCTGCCTTCCTCCTGCCCCTACCCTGACTCAACTCCAGAATACTTTTGTTTCCTTTAGAGAAGGGGAGGGACAGAGCTGCCCTGAATTCAGTGGGATGAACAGAGTTGGGCGTGAATGCTTTCCTGCCAACTTGGACTCCTCCCACAATCTGGCACACTCACTGAATTCTTGCTACAGAGTCTGGGTGAAGGGGGTTTCTTGACCCCTCCAGGGCAAAGGACACACCCTCCCAAAATCTAGCCTAGCCTCAGTCCCTGCAGGCTCCACCTTCCAGGACAAAGGAACACAACCGTATATACCTGAACATGGCAAGGGGCAGAAAAGGCAGTCTGTAGATTTGGGGCCCTAGCCCGTTGTTCCTCAGGGCTGCCAAGTGTGGGTACTGGCTTTCTTATTCCCCTCTAGGAAGAGTGCTAGACCCGAAAGCTTTTGACCAACTAAGGGCAGGAGGATATTTGAAAGGCTGCCTATAAACACTGGCTGGGAAGGAGCCTTTGGACATTTTTGTATGTTTTGAAGAGTGGGTAGGGAGCAGAAACCCAAGGGCTACTGTATTAAATGTGTATATAGAGATTCATCCATAAAGTCACTGTATGAAGATGAGTGTCCTGTTGTGGAGGAACTGGAGGGTTCTGTGCTAAGACAGAAAATACCCTCACCTACCCCTCTTCCTCTTTGTCCTGCCTTGGCTCAGGGCTCAGAAGCCTCCAGAGTCTAGATTCTGTCACTTATTCATATACAATTTCATCCCCCACTTAAAAAAAAAAACAGTCTTGCTGGGCTTGGTGGGAGCCCATCTTTAATCTCAGCACTTGGGAGGCAGAGGCAGGTGGAGCTCTGAGTTCAAGGCCAGTCTGGTCTACAAAGTGAGTCCAGAATAGTCAAGGATACACAGAGAAACCCTGTCTTGAAAAAACAAACAAACCAACCAACCAAAAAAAAAAAGTTTCACTATACAGCCCAGACTGGCCTTTAACTCGTCGTAAACCTCTTGCCTCAGCCTCCCAGAGTGCTCGATTTGCAGGCCTGAACCCAAATACCCCCCCCTTTTGGGGGGAGGGGGGTTGAGGCAAGGTTTCTCTGTGTATCCTTGGCTGTTCTGGAGTCACTTTGTAGACCAGGCTGGCCTTGAATTCAGAGATCCACATGCTTCTGTCTGAGTGCTGGGATTAAAGGTGTGTGCCACCACGCCTGGCAACTAGACAGTTGTAAAATGCCATGTGGTTGCTGGGATTTGAACTCAGGTCCTTTGGAAGAGCAGCCAGCACTCTTAACCGTTGAGGCATCTCTCCAGCCCCAAATACCCCATTAAAAAAAAAAACAATCTGTTTTCTTTTTTGTTTGTTTGTTTGTGAGACAGGGTTTCTCTGTGTATCTCTGGATGTCCTGGACTCACTTTGTAGACCAGGCTGGCCTTGAACTCAGAGATTCCTCTGCCTCTGCCTATGCCTCCCCAGTGCTGGGATTAAAAGCAGGCACCACCACACCTGACCTATAATCTGCTTTCTTGAGACAAGAGTCTACGTGGCCCAGGATGACGTGGAAAAAGAATCCTCCTGTCTCAGATTCCCGAATGCTGGCACATCATGCTCCTTACCTTGATTCTATCTACTGCTTTAATTAACAGCAATGTGTTATAAACTATATTCACAAGTGCCCAGGTATTGCAGAGACCTCATCCTCAGTGGAGCCTCTGACTCTCAGTGACAAGGGTTCTTGTCAGAACTAGACAGCTAAGGATACTGGAAGAAGGAATTAACAGCAGGCCCCCATTGTGCACATCTTAATTCTACCAGGGTGGTTCAGAAGTGGGTTGCAAAATGACTCTTCATTCTTAAACAGAAAAGGCAGAAGCCAAGACAACAAGAAAGCCTGCTTTTGTTTTTACTGGAGGCTCAGGTGGCACATGACAGTTCATAAAATGGCTTCAGAGGTGTTGGGGGGGAGGTCGAAGGGAAACAAAAAATAAATGGTGGGAAAGAAAAACAATCAGGAGGAGGAGGATGAAGAGGAGGAGGAGGAGGTAAGAGCTGGCTGGTTCCTTCTCAGCCTGACTTAGGGGAGGGAAGTGAGCCTCTCAACAGTAAGGATGGATCCCTTCCTTCAACCCTTGCTAAGGGAGAGGGGAAAAAAAGAGAAAAAAGCCAAAGGCTGTTGCTTTGGCCTTCCTGAGTCTCAAGGGAAAAGTTGATGTTTTGATGTCATGAATTATGGGAAAGGGGGGAGGGGATGCTGGGTAGAGTCAGTTGGAAACTGGCAGATACCTAAGATAACAAAAAGACAAATCATAAAGGATACTTAGCAGAATCCAGTTCCCTGCATTCTTGGTCATCTGCCCTGAGGAGCAGTGCTCACCAGATGGTAGGTCTGGGTGTCCTCTGAGTTGGAATCACTCCAGTATGGTGCTAGGGGGGGGTCCCCACTGTTGATAGGTGCTGAGGTCTAAAGACAGCAGTGCCGAATCAGGACTTGTTCATAAAGTCCTAATATAGCCTTTTCTAACTCTCCTCTTCTCATCCCTTCCAACCAGTTCCCACAGTCTACACCCCCAACAGCTGGGGGACAGGGATGAGGCATGCGAAGGCAACCTGGGCTTGGCTGCCTGTGCTGGGGTTTCCTGGTGAGTGTAGTGTAATGTCAAGCAGGCTAGCAGAGGAATGGGACAAGAAGGCAGAGGTGAAAGAGGACACAAGTTATAAGAAAAGGAAAAGGACAAAAAGAGGGCAACTGATTTTGGCTTCTCCCACACCAAGTTTTGGGCAACCAAGATGCTTCACCTCTGCGGCTATAGGCTGCCGGGGGCCAGGGGGTTGCTGCCGACGCCGCTGGAAGTAGGGACGGTTTCGTGGACGCTGGGGCTCAGGCCGGGAGCCATCAGTGGGGCCTTGGCTGGGCTTGGTCTCACCATCCCCACCTTCTGTGGTAGGCTGTTGGGGTGGCCTGGGGCGGAAAGGCCTGGAAAGAGAAACAAATTCTGACAAGACTAGGGAACCCAGGGTGGACTCTCTTCCCAGGATCCCCTCTTTTCTCATCCCCATCTATTCCAGGCTTTTAGAACTCTTGTCCTTTCATATGGGCCCAACACTGGACCCTGAAGGGGAAGACAAAACATCATAGTCTTACCTTCGGTACCTGGGCCGGAATCTGGGTGGGGGCACCCGTTCATCTCCCTGCTGTTGGTCACCCTCCAATGGGGCTGTCTCCTTGGGTTCTACCCCATCAGAGCCCTGGAAATAACAAAGGCCTAGGTGGGCTATGGGGCTCCCACCGTCCCAGACCAGGTGATCCTAGGTGCTTTCTAGGTCTCAGTTCGACTTCCTGTGAGGATTCTATGATCTCTGCCCTCACAACTCCCCCACTTCTTTCCAGAATGCGGAGAGCTAGCTCCCTGACTGCAACTCTGTCTCACCTCTATGGGCTGCTGCTGATTAGGGGGCCGAGGGCCTCGCACAAACCGCCTTCGATAGAAGAAGGGTGGTGGGCGCCGTCGTCTAGGTCGCTGCCCGGAGTCCTCTGCCCGCTCCCCTTCGCTGCCAGGTTCTGTCCCACCCGAGGGAGCCTCTGCCACCATGGGTGGTGGGGCAGCTGGGCGAGGCCGGGGAATGAATCTGCGGAACCTACGTCGATTGGGGGCATAGCGGCTGCCCTTCACTGGTACCCCCCCCAGGCCCAGTTACATTAGCAGCTTCTGCACCCTGGGGAGGTAGAGAGGGAGCAATCAGAACTCGCCCTGACAACAAACACGCAGCATTTACAAACCTTCCAGATCACTGGTGTCCCCCTTCTTCTGGCCCAAGTCCTCTATCTGTGGCTCCTCAAAAACACTCCTTTCTCCCCTCCCCCAAGAGGCAGCAGGAGTTTGTACCCATCTGAGGAGAAACAACTTGTCCTTAGAAATAACTGCCACATTCCCCCCAGACTGTAAAGACAGGACAGGATTAGACAGAGAGCCACTGTCCCTCCTCCACTCCAGAGGACTGACTGGGGTTCCCGAGTAGAAAACAGACATGGAAGTGCTTGGTGAACTAAAGAGAAGAAACCCAGATGTTACTGGCTGGTGACAGGGATGGTTTCTTTAGGACAACCTCGAGCAGCCCCAGCATGAGACAACATCCAGGTGAGAGTACAAGCCCCATTCCCACAGCCAGAGGCAGAGCTGGTGTCGGGAGGGTCAAAGCCTAGGTTGACCTCCAGGCCACCCTCCCACAGTCCTGGCCAACTCCACCCCACAGCAGCTCCCAAACCTTCTCTCCTTCCACGACATCAAACTCCACAGTCTCCCCATCTCCAACACTTCGCAGAAACTTCCTGGGGTTGTTTCTTTTAATAGCCGTCTGGTTGGGGGGAAAGTCATGAGAAAGGTGAGGACAGCAAGACCAGTTTCAGCCTCCACCCAACTCCATTCTTGGTGACATTTTATTGGAGTCCAGGCTGAAGGACAGAGCAAGAGAGTGGTCAAAGTAGTAGGGAGGGGCTTGGAGCACAGCGCCAGCCAAAGATATGAATGTGTTAGTAAGGGCAAAGTCAGGAACCAGAGGTCCGAGGGATCCACTGTAAAGTCACTACTGTCCCTAGATGTCCTCCCTTCCCCCTTTACCCCTCAAGGAATTCAAAAAATGGAGGCAGTAGGAACTCAAAGGAAAACAAAGCCTGAAACATCATCTTAAGTTGGAAAGTGGGTAAAAACAATACTGTGCTTCTTACCTCGGTCCCACTGAGCACTCTCGCCACCAGAGCGGTGGTTCTCAACTAGCCAGTATCAGAATCACCTGGGAGCATGTTAAAACAGAACGGCCGGCCGGCCCCAGCCCCAAGCCTCATTAGTTCAGTGGTTGAGGGCGGGGCCTGAGAATCCAGGTGATGCTGCTGCTGGTGCAGGGAACACACTGAGACTCACTGCACCCAAGTCTCTGGCCTTTCCCTCCAATAATTGCCTGATTCCTTCCTGTGGTGTTAACAGGTCCCAAGGAGGTGGTGCGCATGTCACACCCTGAGGGAGGCACACACAACTCTGACAGCTCTTCAACCAAAATGGGGTTAAGTGGTTCATACAGGCAGACGGGAGGTTGGCTGGCTATTCCTCATGGGCAGGCCATTGTGAAGTTAAGAGCCAGAGAAATATATTGTGTGTAGCTGTGGGTTATGCCAAAGGCTTCCAAAGAGAGGGCCAGTGCCTCCCCTCAGAAAGCCAACCTAGCTCTTACCTGGTGAACAAAGACATCCTCCTTGGTGTCATTCCTGCAGAACAGGATGGGTCGTTAAGCAGGTGATAGATAGGTAAGGCACTCAGATCCACTGATGCCTTCCTAGGTGCCCATTCCCAAAATGGGCCCATCCTCTCCACTGTTCCTATGGGGGTATGATGGGACCCTGGGAGCAAGCCAGCAGGGCCCCAAAAGCTGATGCAAAGAGAAGCATGCTGTAAATCCTCAGTGAAAACCTTTGACTTCATAAGGAAAAGGTAGGAGGCAGCAGCAAAGGCACCTTGAAGGAACCAGGACAGCTTCACCTTCTACCCCAGGGCACCTCAGAACCTGCTGGTGCTGGGTGTAACTGTCCCTGGCCAACATCCCCTCCTCCCCTCAACCCCTGTTGGGGCTGGAAAATTCCACAGGCTCCTTCCTTCTATGCTCGAGGGAGAAAGCAGAGCCAGAACCAGGGGTGTACAACTGTGAGAAGTGAATACAGTATTAGGAGCATTCTCCAAACAGCCTGATCTTCACCCTCAGCCTGAAGGGAAACCACAAGCTCTCTACAGAAACTGGACAACAGTGAAAGGACATGCTCCCATTCTCTATCACTACCTTGCCTATGACTCTGGTTTAGTCCCAGGACAGGGGACAGAAGGCACTCCTTACGGGAACCCGCCTTCCCCAGAACAAACGTTCTAGTTTTAAAGTTCTCAGATCTGCACAAAGGTCAGCCTGCAAAGAGGGAACTAAGACTCCCAGGAGGGCTTGACTGGGCACGGTGCCTGAGGTGGGGAAAGCCAGAGCAGGGGAGACATGGCCCCACTTATCACATGTGCCACAGCTTCTCCCACAACTTGGAAGGGGTAAGGCCGCCAAGTGAGGAAAAGCAGCAGTCTCTGGCTGGGCAGGCTCTTTCCTCCCCCTACACACACCAGCTTCAGGCTTATCAGGTGGAGGTGGAGGCTGGCTCAAATGAGCCACAGCTCTTTAAGGGACAGAAGATGTCGTCAGTGTTGCCCTTAACCAGGAAATCAGTGAGGACTCCAACTAGGAGCCCCAGACATTCTAACCCAAAGGCACACAGAAAACTAAAAATAATGAAGCACTCCAGAAGGTGAAACAGAAGCTGGGAAGGTCAGGGTCAGGTCTGCCAAGTTCCTGGATCATTAATCCTTTGCTGCCCTTGAAGACGTGGGTGCAGCTTCATGTTGCCAGTAAGCACACATTTGCACTGTGGCTGAAGACTTTCAACCAGCCTCAGCTGGACGGCACAACCATGTGCCATGGTAGAGATGTGTCCGACCCCACAGGCCAGCTCGGAAAAGACACCCGTTCCTCCCCCTCCCTGGGTTCCTTGGATACCTGTTGATGAATCCGTAACCATTCCGGACGTTGAACCATTTGACAGTGCCCAGGACTTGGATTGCTGCCAGGCAGAGATGCAGTGGGGATAGTAAGATGAGGGAAGAGACGGGGCTGGGCTGAGTTTTGAGAGAAAACTAAGCTAAAATCTAGCCTACCTCCCTAGAAAAGCTGCGAGTCAACCTGATTTCACTTGGAGCGTCAAAGTACTCTTACCCTGGTCCTACTAAGTGGAACTCGCACTGTGAGTGGGATTCACGCTTTGAAACCCACGTTCCTCGCATCCTACGAATTTCAGGTCCTTCCCCTAGAACCGGGTACTCACCTGGTCCGCTCTCAGGGTCAAAGCCCAACAGCCTCTCTAGCACTCCCAAATTTAAGGGTCCCCACCGCACCCGCTTCTTCCCAAGCTCAGAGGTTTACCTAACAAGAACCGGAGTCAACCACACCAAGTCTCCCGCCAAAGGGGCGTGGCCGGGCCCTGAGGTTTTATTTTCCCACCAAAGGCCCGAGCTGGACCTTCCCGCCCCGCCCTCCCGCTCAGGAAGGTGCAGCAACCTTTCCCTCCAGGGGAATCCACTAATAGTTGGCTCGGCAGCCCCAGGGCCAGTTGGTCCTTCGGGACAGGCCTACCTTCGGCTTTCCAAACCCCGCTGCCCCTCCCCCAGCCCGCCGACCCTCAGAGCCGCCCTAGCGCGTGGCCCCCCCTCACCCAGCACCGGCTTGTCCGCCTGACTCCGGGCCGGGGGCGCGGGAGTCCCCGAGGCCGCCGTCGCCGGGTTGCCAGGGGTGCGAGGGCCGTGCGCTGAGGGGGTCCCAGCAGCGGGGCCAGAGGCGGTTCCGCCCCCGCCGCCCGCCCCGCCGCCCGTCTTCTGCGGCTCTCCCGCGGGCACAGGTACCACCACCGCTACCACCCCTGCCGCCGTCGCGGGCACCGTCGCCGCAGGAGGGCCCGCTGTCGCCACCACTGCCGCCTCCGCCTCGCTCATCCCGCCGGGTCCAGTACGGGCCCCCGCCTCCACCGCCTCCTCCGCCGCTGCCACCACCTCCGCCCCGGCCCCTCCCCCCGGCTCGCGGACCGGCCACCCGGCTCGGTCCTCGCGCCCCGCGCCTCGCCCGCACGCCCGCCGCGGGTCCTGAGCTGAGGCCAATCGCAGCAGGCTGTAGCGGCGCGCTCGGGTCCCGCCTCCCGCCCGCGGGCCAATCCTGGGCGCTGCGCACGCCAGCCCCGCCTCCTGGACTCCGCTCCGAAAGCGCGGTCCCCGCCAGCCACTCCGTAAGTACACCTGGGCCCCGCCTCCCCACCGTCACGTGACGCGCTCGGCCCAGCCCATTGGTCGGGGATTCGTTTCCCCTCCCCCCTCCGCCCCTTTCCACCGGCCGCGGGAAATCAAACCGGCTGGTGGCGCCCCAACGGCCACCTGGCTTCTGCGCGCAAGGCGGGGGCCCGGGCCAGCCTCCGAGGTTGCCCCTGACGACCCGGGTGGGGGGTCTTCAGACAGTCGTTGCCCGGACTCCCAGCCCCTACTGCCCTGGGTACCTTCCCGCACAGAAGGTCCTCGCACGCTCCGGAGCAGGCACAGTCGTTATGATAAGCAGAAGTCCCTCGTTTTCATGTTTGTAGGATTTTTGGAACAAAAACAAAACAAAAAAGGCAGCCTGGCCTTGAACTCCTGATCCTCTTGCTTTCACCTCGCGAGTGCACCACTGTCTCGAGTTCGAAGTCAGCCTGAGTCACATAGTGAGTTCCAGGTCACTTTGGCTACAATGAGAGACAATGTGTCGAGACAAGAGAAGAAAAGAAACAAAGCAAGGATTACAGATTTGCAACAAAGTGCACCTCTTTCCCCAGTTTTAATATCCATACATGTAACCAACACACAACTGAGGTTCCCTCTTTAGGTTGGGTATGGTAGATCACACCCGTAATTCCAGCACTCTGAAGTCTGAGGCAGGAGGACTGTCACTAGTCTGAGGCCAGATAGGACTCATGTGTTAAAAACAAACCAAAGTTTGTTTGCTCCAGGAAATGCTCTTAAGCCTCTTTTGATAACCTGGGCCTCCCGGCCCACTTACCAGAGTTCTAATGTCTCCCATCCAGTACTTTGAGATTTTCTTAAGTTCAGAATCGCAGGAGCCCTGGCTCACCGGCCTTGTACAAGCTGTTTGCTAGAACTTGCTGTCTTTGTCCCCCAGGAGTGGGTCTCTTCAAGTATTAACTATCCTATCTTGTGACATTTTTAAAATATGAACTGGTTTTGACGTTTATTTCCTTAGATACCCTGAACACATAATAGGCAGTAAGCACCACAGCAATAAGAGTTTTGTGGTTAGCCGGGCGGTGGTGGCGCACGCCTTTAATCCCAGCACTCGGGAGGCAGAGGCAGGCGAATCTTTGTGAGTTCAAGGCCAGCCTGGTCTACAAAGTGAGTCCAGGACAGTCAGGGATACACAGAGAAACCCTGTCTCGAAAAAAACCAAAAAAAAAAAAAAAAAAAGAGTTTTGTGGTAACCCTGACATCTGGAGCAGCGCACCACCGATCAAGTTATTGAATAAGTGTTAATTATTCCCAACCTGCACACCGCTCTAAGTCGCTCTTTCCGAGGGCCGCCTCCTCCACACGAGAGGACATGGGCAACACTATACAGAGTTCATTTTTATCTGGTACAGCACCCCCATCCCCCGAGTAGCGCGAGTGAGCCGCTGCGCCAAGTGCTCTCTGGCGGTGCTGGTGTCCGCCCTGCCGACAGCCGTGGTGTGGTCTCTCCCTGTCCCAGCGCGCCCTCTGCTGGCCGCTCCGGGAATCCACATAGTCATAATTCCAAACTAAGAGTTCCAGCCCAAAACTTGCCCAGCCGCCCCCCACTAAGGTCCTTTCAGAGTAGAGGATTGTGATTTGGGGGCATCAGGCATAGTGAGCAGAAAAAAGAGAAGAGACAAGAAAACAACCACATCTCCAGTGAGGCAGTAAGATATACAGAATGACCACGTCCTTACACTGTTAAGTACCCTGTACCTGCCTCTAGCCCTGACCTCAAACCTCAAGAGAGATCCCAGTTGGGGAAGACAATCAAGATATCGCCCTGCTGCAACAGAAGAATCACAAAGGTGTGAAAGACGTGAAGGAGTTCAGGTGTGGACCGAATACAGAGTCGGAGGGTGATGTGAGAGGAAGTCTTCGAGAAGAGGTGAGCCCTTTTTGTAGTAAGATTAAGAAACTGGAAAAGACTGGGGATGTTGTAACTCAGTTGGTAGAACGTTTGGCTATCATTCATAAAGCCCTGAGTTTTGGGGGCTAGAGAATTGTTTTAGGTTAAGAGCACCAGCTGCTCTTGCAGGACTTGGCTTCAGTACCTAGCACATATGGTGGCTCACAGCCATCTGTAACTCTAGTTCCAAGAGATCTGATGCTTTTTTCTGATCTCTTTGGGCACTGGCATCTGCATTTACACGCAGGCAAATCACCCATAAAATAAAAAGAAGTTAAAAATATTTTTGTGGGGGCTGGAGAGATGGCTCAGCGGTTAAGAGCACTGCCTGCTCTTCCAAAGGTCCTGAGTTCAATTCCCAGCAACCACATGGTGGCTCACAACCATCCACAATGTGATCTAATGCCCTCTTCTGGCTGCAGGTGTATGTTCAGATAGAGCACTCATGTACATAAAATAAATCTTTAAAAAAAATATTTTTGTATTTTTTTAGAGCATTTCTCTGACAGCCTTGGCTGTCCTAGAACTAACTCTGTAGACCAGGCTGGCCTCAAACTCACAGAGATCCGCCTGCCTCTGCCTCCCAAGTGCTGAGATTAAAGGCGTGCGCCACCACCTCCCAGCTTCAAAATATTTTTAATAAAATAAATAAGGGTTGTGGTGCTAGGCCTTGTACATGGTAGAACACTCTACCATTGAGCTGAATAAACCAGACTCTCAAATTGTTTCATTGGTTTTCAGTTAGGTTCTTGTTTTGAGATAAGATCTCACTCTGTAGACCAGGCTGGCCTTGAACTCAGAAATCCACCTGCCTCTGCTTTTTGAGTGCTGGGATTAGAGATGAGTGCTAACTCTCCAACTTAGCTAGATCTCCCAACTTGCTTGCCCATTTTTCACATATTCTTTCTTTGGAGACAGGGTCTCATTAAGTTGCTCTAACTCTTTCCGAAACTTGGGTAGAACTTGAACTTTGACCTTCCTTCATCAGTCTACTGAGTGACTGGTCTTCATTGCCATTCACCCCTCAGCCTTTCTTCGTAATTACCTCTTGTTCTCCACCGATCTCAGCATCTCTAACATCTCCAGGGCTAGCCATGTTCTCCTATTTGGTGGGCATCTTATTTAGTCTCTGGTTTTGGTGATCACTTTCTTTTTAATTTACTAAAATTTATATGTGTTAGCTAGATTTAGTGGTACACACCTTCAATCTCAGCATTCAGGAGGCACAGGCATATGATATGGATCTCTGTGAGCTTGAGGCCAGCCTGGTCTACATAATGAGTTCCAGGAAAACTAGGGTTATATAGAGAGATCTGCCTCAATAATGAAAAACAAAACACACATGCTGGGCGTGGTGGTACATTCCTTTAATCCCAGGACTCAGGAGGCAGAGGCAGGCAGATCTCTGTGAGTTCCAGGCCAGCCTGGTCTACAGAGCTAGTTCCAGGACAGCCAAGGCTACACAATGAAACCCTGTCTCAAAAAACAAACAAACAAGCCGGGTGTGGTGGCGCACGCCTTTAATCCCAGCACTTGGGAGGCAGAGGCAGGCGGATCTCTGTGAGTTGGAGGCCAGCCTGGTCTACAAAACAAGTCCAGGACAGCCAGACAGCCAGGGCTGTTACACAGAGAAACCCTGTCTCGAAAAACCAAAAAACAAACAAACAAACAAACAAACAAAATAATCACATTTAGCCGGGCGGTGGTGGCGCACGCCTTTAATCCCAGCACTTGGGAGGCAGAGGCAGGCGGATCTTTGCGAGTTCGAGGCCAGCCTGGTCTACAAAGCGAGTCCAGGACAGCCAGAGCTGTTAAACAGAGAAACCCTGTCTCGAAAAACCAAAAAAAAAAAAAAATCACATTTATTAGAGGCTGGAGAGATGGTTCTGTGTTTAAGAGTGCTTGCTGCTCTTGGAGAAAACCTGGATTTGATTCACAGCACTCACATGGTGGCTCATAACCATCTGTAGCTCCAGTTTCAGGGGATCTGACATGCTCTGTTGGCCTCCTCGGGCCCTGTAACCATGTAATGCATTTGCATAGATGGAGGCAAAACACATTTTTTTTCCTAAGTTACAACCACTTACTGGAGGAGCTCATGCCTCAGTGCATGTGGAGGTCAGAGGATAAGTTGCAGGGATCAGCTCTTTCCTTTCACCAGGTGGGTCTTGTGGAAGACTCAGGTGGTAAAGCTTTTCAGTAAATGCCTTTACCTGATGAGCCATCTCACTAGCCCTAAGTGCCCACTTTCTGATAGTTCTAAAACCTGTGTTTTTCACCCTGAGTCCTTCCCGTCTCCTACCATACCCTGAGCATAGTCCTTTCTAGCCTTTTGGCCTTCTGAGCCCAGCCAAGCCTGAGCTCCTCTCTTCCGTTCTCACTGAATTAGGTTCTCAGGATGTGACCACAAATAGTCTATTCCTAGCCCATCCCTCAGATCCTCGTTTTTAGAATAATCTCCCCTGGATGCCAAGGCTTAGCAAAGCAAAGGTGAAGATTGGTGGCATTTATTTTAAATATTATAACAATTAAAAAGCCACTGTCACTGGGCATGGTGGTGCACACCTTTAATCCCAGCACTCGGGAGGCAGAGGCAGGTGGATCTCTGTGAGCTCAAGGTCAGCCGGGCCTATAGAGTGAGTTCCAGGACAACCAGGACTATTACACAGAGAAACCCTGTCTTTAAAAACCTTAAAAAACAAAACAAACAAACAAACAAAAAAAAAAAAAACCAGTGTCGCCTCGGTGCCCTCATAGCACAAACGTCCAGCAACATGGCTCTCCGACTTGCTTTTTTACAGCCCAAATGGCTTTCCCTTTCATCTGTTCTCTTCTGGTTAGAGGAGAATGGTTAAGATGGCATCTTGCTGTGTAGCCCTTCTTGGCTTGGGACTCAGTATGTAGTCAGGCTAGTCTTCATCTTGCGGTGATCCCATTTGTCCCTGTCTCTCGAGTACTGGGATTCAAGGCATTTAAGCCAGGCTCTCTCCCTTCTCCTTTAATAGCTGCTTTCTTGTTCCACAGCTGCTCTTGGCCAATACTTATGGCCTCTACCATTTCCTCTTCCATTCTCTCCCTCCCACTCATTTCTTAGCTGGTGTCACCTCTACCTTCCCTACACATGCCAGCACTCTGCCAAAACCTTATCATCCCTCCACCCATCTCCACTTCCTCCCATCTGTTACATCTGATAACCTTACTTACCACCCTGTTTCTTGGAACCTCTGTCTCACACTTTTCTTTTTAACTAGTAGCAATACATAAAAGAAATTTATTCCTTACCATTCTAGAAAGGCAAGACCAAGGCAGGTTTGATGTCTGTTAGAGGTGTTGGGTTCTGCCCCCAAGAAGGTTATCTTTTCTGTTTTGATTTTTAATTAAATAATTGTAATGTTATGTGTATGTATGTTTTGCCTATGTGTATGTCTGTGTGCCACATGAACGCAGTGCCAAAAGTGGTGTCTGATCCCCTGGAACTGTAATTCTTTACAGCCTGTTGTGAGCCACCATGTGGGTGCTGGGACTGAACCCAGGTCCTCTGCAAGAGCAGTAAGTGCTCATAACCACTGAGCCATCTCTCCAGGCTAGTTTTGTTTTTGAGACAGAGCCTCATTATGCAGCCACTGGTTTGGAACTTACTATGTAGCCCAGACTGGCCCAGAAGCATGGAGGACCTCTGCCTCTCCTCACAATACTGAAACGAAAAGCGTGGGCCACTACACCTTGCTGTGTTTTTGGTTGTTTTGTTTTCTCCTCCCCTGAGGTGTCTTGAGCACTGTCCTCACACAATAGGAAGAACTGAAAAGGCCCAGATGGTTCTAAGCCTGTTCTCCACAGCTTTTACAAGTCAATTCATTCATAATGGAAGAGAAGAGTTACAACGTACTGAGCACCCACTGTGCCACCCAGTGAGCTAAGTGCTTTAGGAGGCCTTAGGTTATCTGGTGTCTGCAGCGATCATGGAAAGAGGTTACTGTGAACTTTATCTTCTCTTCCTTTTTTAATTTCATTTATTTATTTTTTTATTTTGGCAGAGCTGGAGATGAATCCAGGTCCTATGGTTAGCAAGCGCATTACCACTGAGACACGTTCAGAGTCACCAGTTTGAATCTGGCTGGTTGGTTTCGGGTTCTAATTTGTGTTGCTTTTGCTTGTTTGATTGATTAGCAGTTTTTTTTCTTTTTTTTTTTTTTTTTTTTGGTTTTTCGAGACAGGGTTTCTCTGTGTATCCTTGGCTGTCCTGGACTCACTTTGTAGACCATGCTGGCCTTGAACTCACAAAGATCCACCTGCCTCTGCCTCCCAAGTGCTGGGATTAAAGGCGTGCGCCACCACCGCCCGGCTTAGCAGTTTTTTTTCTAATTCTATGCACATGGCTGTTTTGTCTGTGCACCACATTGTGCCTGTTGCTATCTGAGGACTGAGGAGAACTAGAGTTTGCAGATGGTCATGAGCCACCACTGGGAATTGAACCCCAGTCCTCTGAAAGAGCTTAACCTCTGAGACAGTTCTTGAGCCTCTTTTTGCTTTTGTTTTTCAACATGTACTTTATTTGTGTGTGTGTGTGTGTGTGTGTGTGTGTGTGTGTGTGTGTGTGTGT
>CAJQZJ010001558.1:26833354-26877216 GCA_907164525.1 Lophiomys imhausi
ACCCTGTGAATTCTGGGGTAGAACACAGGTGTTAACACGTCTGTACTGTGTGAGTTCTGGGGTAGAACACAGGCGTTAACACGTCTGTAGTATGTGTTTTCTGGGACAGAACACAGGGTTAACACGTCTCTACTATGTGAGTTCTGGGGTAGAACACAGGCGTTGACACGTCTCTACTATGTGGGTTCTGGGGTAGAACACAGGCGTTAACATGTCTGTGGTTTGTGAGTTCCGGGGTAGAACACAGGCGTTGACACGTCTCTACTATGTGAGTTCCGGGGTAGAACACAGGCGTTGACACGTCTCTACTATGTGGGTTCCGGGGTAGAACACAAGCGTTGACACGTCTCTACTATGTGAGTTCTGAGGTAGAACTCAGGCGTTAACACGTTTGTAGCATGTGAGTTCTGGGGTAGAACACAGGCTTATGGTAAATGTCTTAACCACGAGCCACCGCTTTAGCCCTATTTTGATTTTATTTTTATTTTTTGGTTTTTGGAGACAGGATTTTTCTATGTAACAGCTCTGGCTGTCTTAAACTCACTTTATAGACCAGGCTGGCCTCAAACTCACAGAGATCCATCTGCCTCTCCCTCCTGAGTGCTGGGATTAAAGACATTTGCCACCACTCTGAACTTTGATTTTATTTTGTTGATTTATTCATTTAGTTTTGTGTTATGGATATTTTGCCCACATGTAGTTTGTGCAACATGTGTGCGCAGTGCTGGAGGAGGCCAGAAGAGGACATCAGTCAGGTACCTTGGAACTGAAGTCACCTTGTGAATGCTGAAAATTGAATCTGTGTCGTCTTTAAAACAGGCAATGCTCTTAACCACGAAGCCATCTGTACAACCCTTGATTTGCTAGTTTGTTTGTTTTGACACAGGGTCTCATATAGACCAGAGTTAGGTTTGGACTCCTAATTTTCCTACTTATTCCTCCCAAGAGCTTAGACTATAGTATGCAAACCAGGCCTAGCCGAGATTTTTCTTTTAAGAATTTATTCTGGCCTGGTGTGGTGGCGCACACTTTTAATCCCAGCACTCGGGAGGCAGAGGCAGGAGGATCTCTGTGAGTTTGAGGCCAGCCAGGTCTACAAAGAAAGTCCAGGACAGCCAGGGCTGTTACACAGAGAAACCCTGTCTCAAAAAAACAAAACAACAACAAAAAAGATTTTATTCTGTGTTTTTGTACACAGACCTCCTCCACTCCCACACATCAGATAAGACCTGATTAGGACCTGAGTTTTAACCCTTTCAGCTCACATAGCCTTTGGACTGACTGCTAGAAAGCTCTAGGACCCCTGCCTCCCTCTGTAAAGGCCACCCCTGCCTTTGGATTGAGGCCTATGACTCTGTCTTGAAATCTAACCCTCCTTCCTCATCCACTATCTCTAGATCCTATCTGTCCTTCATTCTCACTTCTGCTCACTTCTCCCCATCCTCTCTGCTGCTGCCCGGTCCATACCGCTGGCATCCCTGCTCATCTGCTCATCTGTGGGACAGCAACTGCCTCTGCCTTCTAGGCCTCCTTGACCCTCTGAAGGATGGCCACACTCCATTTTCAGTGAAACACCTCATGGAAAGTAGCCCCCTCAGCCATTCCTACTCTGCTCTGAAGATCGTATTCAGTAGCACTTGGTATTTTCACGTTCATATTTCATTTCGTTGTGGCATAGGAGTTGAATCTAGAGGTCTTGGGATTGCTGAACAAGCTCTCTACCATGGAGACTTCACACCAAGAGCATCCAATCCAAGGACTTGGGGATCTCATATTACCCGGGATAGGTGCAAATACATCCAAGCACAAAATTGTAGACTTGCGATAGACAGCAGTGGAGGTGCATGACTTTAATCCCAGCACTAGAAAGCAGAGGCAGGTGGTCTACAGAGCAAGTTCCAAAACGTCAGGACTACATAGAGAGGCCCTGTCTCAAAAAAATAAATAAATAAAATTAAATAAATATAGTTCCTCATCTATCCCTACTGCTGAGATTAAAGGTGTATGTCACCATGCCTGGCCTATTATTATTATTACTATTATTATTATTGTTGGTTTTTTTGAGACAATGTTTCTCTGTGTAGCCTTTGCTGTCCTGGACTCACTCTGTAGACCAGGCTGGCCTCAAACTCACAGAGATCCACCTGCCTCTGCCTCCTGAGTGCTGGGATTAAAGGTGGGTGCCACCACACCCAACTTGCCCCCCCCCTCCAGACATGGTTTCCCTGTGCAATGGCCCTTCTTATCCTGGACTCACTTGGTAGGCCAGGCTAGCCTTGAACTCAAAGATATCTGCCTGCCTCTGTCTCCCAAGTGAAGCGTGCACCTAAACTAAATCTTTTTTTTTTTAATTTATTTATTTATTATGTATACAGTGTCCTGTCTGCAGGTGTACCTGCAGGCCAGAAGAGGGCACCAGATCTCACTGTGGATGGTTATAAGCCACCGTGTGGTTGCTGGGAATTGAACTCAGGACCTCTGGAAGGGCAGTCAGTGCTCTTAACCTCTGAGCCATCTCTCCAGCTCCAGCTAAATCTTTAAAAAAAAATTAAACTTACAACTCAGATGGATTCTGTTGTAAAAACCTAGTTATGTGGCAACATATTTAATAACAACAAAAAAACTGTTAAGTAATGGCAAGTTTATTAAGCAATATATGTAGATCATGGTAGATATATTCCCTGGGGAGGAAAATGGATATTTCTAAAAATTAGATTGTCTCACCAGACTATAGGTAGACAAATTGAAGAAATTGGAGAAAAAAAATAAAGTTTAGAGAACAGAGCCAGTAATTTGAAATGGTATGATGTGGTTAAGGGTCACAGCACTGGGGCTACAAATACAGTGGTAGTGTTGATGGACAGAATGTCCCTGAACAAATGGCTTCTTTAGTGCCATTTAAACACACAGTTAAAGCCAGGTGTAGTAGCATGTGCTTTTTCCCCCCAAGACAGGGTTTCTCTGTGTATATCTGACTGTCCTGGACTCTCTCTATAGATCAGGCTGGCCTTGAACTCATAGAAATCCACCTGCCTCTGCCTCCTGAGTGCTGGGATTACAGGTGTGTGCCAATGGGTCATGGTAGCACACGCCTTTAATAGCAGCACTCAGGAGGCAGAGGCAGGTGGATCTCTGTGAGTTCTGAGTTAGAGTCCAGCCTAGTCTACAAAGTGAGTTCAGGACAGCCAGGGGTCTATTACTCAGAGAAATCTGTCTCAAAAAAACATCACTACCAACAACAAAAGACATAACTAAGGGACTAGAGAGAGGAGTTAAGAGCACATATCACTCTTTGCAGAGGACCCTTTAATTCCCAGTGCCTATGTTGGGTGACTCATGACCTGTAACTCTAGTTCCAGGAGGATCCAATGCTCTGACCTCAGAAGGCACTGGTACTCAAATGCAAATGTCACACACACATCAACACATACCCACATACACACAAATACGCCACATAAACACACACCAAATGCACACACATACTACACACAAATATACCACAAACACACATGTACACCACACCACCACCCATAAATATACCACATATTCATACATATATACCATACACCATACATATGTACAACACACACCATAGACATACACCACATACACACAAATCACACACACACAAATACACCACATATACACCACTCGCATACACCAGATGTACACAGACACCATCCATACACTCCACACACAAATACACCATATACACACATGTACATCTCTCACACACACAACACACACAAATGCACCACACCACACACATACACTCACAACTAAATCAGGAAATGTATACAAATCAGTAAAGAGATATGTTCAAGTGATTTTCTTTGTTCATTGTCAGCCATATCTGGTATAGTTATTGATCAGGTCCAGAGACTGTAGATTAAAGAACGACTTGTAAAATTAATAGAAGCCGGGCTTGGTGGCGCTCACCTTTAATCTTGGTACTTGGGAGGCAGAGGCAGGCGGATCTCTTTGAGTTCAAGGCCAGCCTGGTCTACAGAGTGAGTTCCAGAACAGCCAGAGGTGTTAACACAGAGAAACTCTGTCCGGAAAAACCAAAACAAACAAACAAACAAAACGTGATAGCTTGTCTTTAGTGATTTAGAGAATGTCAAAACAATTTAATATTGCTGTATTTTTGTTTTCAGTTCTGCTTCAGCCTTCCAAATTTAGAGATTACTGGCATCATAAACTTCCACAAACAACTTTTATATGCTGGCCATAAACTTACAAGTCCCCTGCCTCAGCTTAACTATCTGGCACTCCAGTCTGTGCCTCCTGGGCCAGAGCTACTCTTCTCATACGGAGTTCGATTTCTGAGGAAATATTAGATATTTCTTTTGGAAACCTCAAGCCAACTTGGGAAAACAAACAGGAACACTACGTAATTCTCTTTATGTAGGATTTAGAATGGAAAAGTTTGAGCCATAGGGACCAATAGTAATCAGGGTTTAAACAAGATGGTGGCTGGTTTCGGGTAGCTCTGTCTTTCGAAAGAAACTACAGCACACAATTTGCGTAAAGTTTAGTGAAGCAGAGAGGGTAGTAATCCGACCACACTGGCGTGGAAAGAGAATCTCCCACGGAGAACAGTGTCTTGAGCACGTGTGAAGCAAGGACAGCGACTGTGAGAAGAACAGCAAAACTAGCCGGGCAAAGTCCTCTGAACACATTTGAGAGTCGTTCAATTCCAGTTAAAGCCGAGGAGGGGCGCCTACTCAGACGCATGCGCTCTTGACGCCGCAAGAGGCACAGTGGCGTGGTCTTTTCAACACTCAGCGTATGGACGACGTCTGAGGTGGAAGGGGCGTTTAGGATTCCCAACACGCATGCGTTGAGACCCAGGCGTTTCCTTCGGAGGGTGTGGAGGGCAGGGTCTGTATTGCGCAGCTGCAAGGGCTGCCCGGTAGAGCGAGCTGTCGATCAAGCGGAGGGAAGAGGAGGTTGAAGGGATTAAAAAACCGGTGCGCCTGCGCATTGCCGACGGACTGGAAGCGCTCGGGACTGGAAAGGGCGGAGTCACGTGTGCGCGTCATTGGATGGGTAAGTGGGAGAGAGGGTGGAGATCGGGGAAGGTCCATGCGCTTGCGCGGTGCGGGGGTGGAAGGTGGAGCAGCTACTTAGCACGCTTGCGCGGCTGTCATAGGGCTGCTTGGTTGGTCAGTGGGGAGCCGGCGCCTGCGTACTAAGACCCGTGTGCAGCAGCAGCGGCGGCGCTAGAGGCGGCGGCGGCGGCGGCGGCGGGTTCGGGGGCAGCGGTTGGGCTCGCGGCGAGCGGACAGGGTCGAGTCAGTGCGTTCGCGCGAGGTGAGAGCGGGCAGGGCGCGCCTGCGCGCAACGCTGGTTTGGGCCAGGAACGGGAGACGGAACTACGCGGGGGTCGGGGAGGGGGGCAGAAGGGAGCCGCGGCTATCTCCGCACGGGTTCGGCCAGGGAGCGGCGCGAGGTGCGGAGAGGCGGGCGCAGGGCCCGGTTGGCGCGAGGGGTGACGGTTGGGGCCGGCCGGGTGACGTTGGAGCGACGCAGGGCGGGGGACGGCGAGCCGCGAGGCCGCCACGCGGGAGAGGCCGCCAGGCGGCCACGCCGGGGCGAGGGGCCGGGGGCCAGATCCGCCTGGGCAAGGGTTCCTGGGCCGTTGAGGACCGGCGCTAGGTGGCCACGTGAGGTGGGGGAGGGGGCTGTTGGTGAGAGGGCATTGGAGGGGGTTGGCGGGGGGAGGGGAGATGGCATGGCCCTGGCCTGGCGCAGCTTTGGGGCAGGGGCGGCCGCAGTAACGGAAGTGATACTCATTGGAGTGTGCCCTCGGGGTCCGAGGCCAAGCGGCGGAACATGGACCGGGGCCGCATGGCAGCTCGGCGACCCCTCCCCCCGGCCCGGGCCACCGGAAGCCCCGGGCGACCACATGGTGGGCGCGAGCCGGCAATCCCCAGCTCAAGGAGGTCTGGTCTTTTTGGGTTTCTACGGAGCCTTGGATTTTGGTGTGCGGGAGAGACCCTAGCCTTGGGTCTCAATCATCCCGCAGGGCCCTTGGCAGTCATATGTTAGTGCTCCTCAGCCTCATGGGCCTCTGGAGCTCATCCCCCAGCCTTCATGTGAAGTGAGACATCCAGCCAGATGTAAGTGATACTGCTTCTGCTGGGGAAACCGGGAAAAAGTGGGGAAACTGAGGGCGATTGGATTGGAGCCCAACTTTTTCTCGGCCCATGCCGACAGCGCCTGAAAGTACCGTGCTTCTAGTCCCCCCCCCTGCGGTGATCTTCGATCTTCACCTTGCCACTGCCTTCCCTGTTGTTTGGTTTGGGAGTTACTGTGTTTGAGTCCTTAACTACCAGCCTAGTATGATTTCTATTACTACTGGCAGCCTTTTGCTTTCATTTTATTGTCATTCAACACTCCTCACTCCCCCACTTTCTACTGACTGTACAGGCTGGGCCTGAAAAGCCGACAGGACTGGTGCACCCTGGGAAAAGTGGGAGGGCCACCGACAAAAGGTTCCTTTTGGGTTCGAGGTGTTTGGCCCTGGGATCATTTAGGAAACTACTTTCTCCCCCTTGACTGCATCTGCAAGTGCATGTTGGAGGCGGGAATCCCCCAAAGAGGCCTTGTGGTTTCCTGTACCAATGACTGGCTTGTGTGTGTGGGGGGGGGGGGTGTAACAGCTGGGTGGGGCCTTGTCCTCTCCACCCCTTCATTAGCCACGCCCTTCAGCTGGCTCATAGCTGCTCACCTAATTATAGTCCTGGCAGTGTGGGGAAGAGGGGGTGGTTGATTTCAGTGGCAAGTAACACCTGAGTCCTACCCCCCCCTCCCGGGAAGTAGCCCTTTCCTCATCTCTGGGATTTGGCATCCCAACTCCCAGGAGGCTTCCTTTACCAAGTCACAACTTTAGATTTCATTGTGGGGGGCACGGGGATCCAGCTGTTTCCCCCCCAATACACCAGCTCTTCAGCATGTTTGCCTCCAGTTTCAAAGCAGGAAATTGGACTTTATTTAGGTGGGTAATGGAATAAAGGGGGAAATGGAGTGATGTTTTAGAGAAGAATGGGATAGATTAGCAGTCCTGTTAACCTCCATCCTTACTGACCCTAGTTCTCTTCTTGGCTTTAGTTGGAATCGAAGCCTCTTAAAATGGCAGATGATTTGGACTTCGAGACAGGAGATGCAGGGGCCTCAGCCACCTTCCCAATGCAGTGCTCAGCATTACGTAAGAATGGTTTTGTGGTGCTCAAAGGCCGGCCATGTAAGATCGTCGAGATGTCTACTTCGAAGACTGGCAAGCATGGCCATGCCAAGGTTAGAATCACCTCTACATCTTGCCTTCCCCGCAGCCTCCACATCCATAGGGCTCTGGGCAGTGAACTGTTGATTTCGGCCCTGTCTTGCTGTTCTAGTCCTTGGGTTCAGCATCCAGCTTTTATTCTCATTCAAAACTGAACTTCGAAGTTTCTTCCACAAGGCACCTGTCATTCTGTCCTTCCTTTTCTCCCTCTTTGTGCTGATCTCTAGAATTCTATACACAATCCTTTATGCTTTGGCTATTCCGTTTCTTATTCTTGACCTTCACTTGTCTTTTTTCCTCTGGCCAAGATTTCTTCAGTCAAGACCCACAGAAGGCAGCGTTCTGTGGGGGCTCCAGTCTGAATTCTCAGATCACTTAGGTGCTGCTCCTCCCAGTACTGGCTTTCTCTTTGGAATTCTGATGCGTCTTAAATGTCTTCTTACCTGCTTCTGATTACGCACCGAATTCTCTGTTCTTTGGCTTGCTGAAATCTTAGCATTCTCTTCATGTAGACTTTCCCTGTCTTTTTCTCAGAAGTTAAACCTGACTTGTTCTTGAATTTTTTTTTTTTTTGTGGTTTATTCCCTAATGATTTTCTGTCTTTTGTTGACTTGGCATTTATAACTAGGGTTATCCTCATAATGCTTGATCCCCTTTTGTTTTATTTGCATACTAACTGCATAGTTCATTCTGATCTTCCCCTGGGTCATTTCCTTCAGATCTCTTTTACATTCATTTGCTCATCATCCTCTTCTAATTTCTTAATTAACCCATTATGTAAATATCCAAGGAACTTTTCCCTAGGACCCCCCCCAATAAAATAAAGTAGGGTCTTGTGTATAACAGAGTGGCCTCAAACTTGAACTTCCTCCTGCCTCTACCTTTCTAGTTCTGGGATTACAGGCATGTGTTATCATGCTTGGAAATGTGGTACTAGGTGTCAGACTGAGTGCCCTGTGCATGTTGGGCAAGTACTGTATCAACCAAGTGATATATATCCCCAGTCCTTGTCAGTGACTTTTGGTAACTTTCATGTAAAATGAATTTCCTAAGACTGACTTAAAAGTTTTTTCCCAGAGCCGGGCGTGGTGGCGCATGCCTTTAATCCCAGTACTTGGGAGGCAGAGGCAGGCGGATCTCTGTGAGTTCGAGGCCAGCCTGGTCTACAAAGCAAGTCCAGGACAGCCAGGGCTGTTACACAGAGAAACCCTGTCTCGAAAACCCAAAAAAAAAAAAAAAAAAAGTTTTTTCCCTCTGTTGTCAACTTTAGGTAGTGGTCTTTTAGCTTCAGGACTTTAAGGCTTTAATGTCTTTCTCACTTGGTTCATTTCTAAATTCCTTAATCTTTGCTGTAATATGATATGCTGACTTCTTACTAGCCAATGGTATGAGCCTTTAGCTCCTGTATCAGAGATTGATTTGCTGGGGTTTTCTTTATGATGTATGTACACAGGTCCATCTGGTTGGTATTGACATTTTTACTGGGAAGAAATATGAAGATATCTGCCCATCAACTCATAATATGGATGTCCCCAACATCAAAAGGAATGACTTCCAGGTATGTTTTTGGGATAAGATGGTTAGTGCTTAGTGAAGGGAGGATGTGTGTGTGTTGACCTGCAGTTTGTGGGAAGGGAGTTTGTCACTCTAGTGTCCATGGTTCTCAATACTCAACCCACCTGGACTTGCTTGTAACTTTTTCTCCCAGCTGATTGGCATCCAGGATGGGTACCTATCCCTGCTCCAGGACAGTGGGGAGGTACGAGAGGACCTTCGTCTGCCTGAGGGAGACCTTGGCAAGGAGATTGAGCAGAAGTATGACTGTGGAGAAGAGATCCTGGTATGCCCTCTCTTTGCCTTATATGCTCCACTTTGCTCCTTCGGTTTCAAGATCCCTGAGTTGACGGGATCTCTGGACTGTCCGTTTGCTTTTCCAGATCACGGTGCTGTCTGCTATGACAGAGGAAGCAGCTGTTGCAATCAAGGCCATGGCAAAATAACTGGCTCCCAGGTGAGTATGGCAGCCTTCACTGTCCTTTACACTCAGGGTCAATGGTGCCAGCCGCCTTTTGCCCCTAGTCTGCTCCTTTCCCCACCTTTTGTTGAAGTTATTGTTCTATCTTAAATGTGATTTCTTTTTCTTGGCCAGGGTGGCGGTGGTGGCAGCAGCGATCCTTGAGCCTAAGAGGCCCCTCCCCCAGCCAGATTCTGCTCTGGCTGGGCCCTTGGCTGGACTCCTATACAATTTATTTGACGTTTTATTTTGGTTTTCCTCACCCTTCAAACTGTCGGGGAGACCCTGCCCTTCACCTAGCTCCCTTGGCCAGGAATGGGGGAGCCATGGCCTTGATGGAGCTACCTGCCCGCCCCCCCCCCCCCAGCCCTGGTGGGGGAAAGGGAGTTAGGTATTGCTTATGGTTTAGGTTCTCCTCCCCCTTTTTTCTTTTTAACTCAATTTGGAATCAGAAAGCTGTGGATTCTGGCAAATGGTCTTATGCCCTTTATCCCACTCATCCTGGTCTGGTCCCCTGTTCTCCACAGTCCTTCCTACCCCCACCCCTCCGGCACCACATGTACAGACTGGGGACCAGTCCCTTTCCCTGCCTGTGCCTCTTCCTAAACTCCTTTAGGGGTGGTGAGAAGAGGGGGGAAGGGGACATGATCCTTCCTCAGGCATCTGGGAAGGGCTTGCCCCCATGGGCTTATATTACCCTTTCCTGCGGGCTCTCTCCCTGACACAACACATTTGTTAAAAATCAAACCTGAATAAAACTACAAGTTTAATATGAAGCCCCCAACTCGGTGGTTATTTGTTGACTGAAAGATGCTTTTTAGTAGTGTGTGGTTTACGCAGATGGGCAGGAAGCAAACACAGCGTGACAGATAAATTTTATTGGTTTGGGGCACATAAGAAAGACCCTTCCCATGGGATGGAGGGTAGGGTGGAGTTCTCTCATGGTTACTTGTGGTAGAATCGTGGGTTCTGGCTGTGTTGGATGAAAGGGAGTCGAGGGCCAGGTTGGCTGGTGGTGGCAAAGCCTGACTGGTAATGATAAAGAGTTATCAGTGGGTAGGTATTTCCTTCACTCGACACTCAGCACAAGGAGGCAGGACAATCGCAATAGGAATTTAACAGTCTTTCCCTCAGAGTATATATATGCATCTTTGATTATCAGCCTTACCTTCCCTGCTGCTTGCATCTGCACAGGGAGCTGGGGAGAAGCCAGGAGTCCAGGGGCTGGGTGCAGAGCTTGGGGATGCATGGGCCGCAGAGAAGACTGTAAAGAACAAAGTTGACTGTAGGCATACTGGGGGTACCCTTATCCTAGCACCTTGACATCCCAAGACCCCGTACTCACCGAGTCAGAGAAGTTGGTCTGCTGATTGGCATGCTCCATCTGCTTTTGCAAAGACAGGGCACCACCAGGCTGGAGGAACCCTAGGGAGAAAAGGGGTTTGAAATGAGCAGGTAATGAATGACAAGACTACTGAAGCTAGGGCTCCTGCCCAGGGGATTATCACCTGTCTGAGTGGGCTGAAAGTGTCCATGCACTGCATAGGGCTGTGGCTGCGGCTGAGATAGGTACTGCACTGCAGGAAATGCTGACGGTGCTGAGGGAGGTAGAGACATCCATTAGCTCTTGTGCTCTTGCTATTCCCTCTGGGCTAAGGAGAGCCAACACTCACCCCTGAGCTGCTGGCTAGGACTGTAGGCTGGTTGTGTAGGCCCATAGTGAGGTGGGGGCTGAGCAGTCCCATAAGCACCCCCCTGGACTGCCTTGGAACTGTCCATGTTCTGGAGTCCCTGCAAAAGCAGCTGCGGATCCCACATAGTGCCGGGTCTAAAATAATGAAAAATCATTGCTTACACTACACTTAGAAAAACTCATATATTTATGTTCTACTTAACTCCTACACACTATGTGCTTGCTATGTTTGAATGACTGGGGTGCAAGGAAGAGTAAGGAGAAAGCAACTGGGACTACAGATCCAAGCCTATTCTCAAGCTGGGCTTGGTGGCAGATTAACAGTAATTCCAACACACAGGAGGAGACATGGAAGTAGGATCGTATTTCAAGGCCATTCTTGGCTAGTGACTTCAAAGCCAACCTGAGCTGTTTATAAGAGACTGTCTTTAGGGGGAGACAAATCCTCAAAGACTTTCCCTCACCGTAAGCACTTGAGGTCCAAACATCTGCTTGGCTCTGTCAGCTGCCATGAGAGTACCTGGGCGGTTGTGTCCTCCAGGACTCCCTAGAAAGGGAGAGGGGCTTCATGATGCTGAAATAGAAGGCTGCAACCTCCAGAAGAGCCCCTTCTGCCAGGTGGTTCCTTTAGTCCTCACCCTGCATGCTGAGGAGGTGGGTTCCTGTGTGAACCGTCAGGCTCTGCTGATACGCAGCTGATGTCAGAGTGGTTAGGTCACTGGAAAACAGGCCAGCTAAGTGTCCCTGCTATTAAACAGTTTTTTTGTCACCTGTCGCCCCAACAATTTTAGCTGTCTGATGTCATACCTCTGTTCCTTTCGCCTCCGTTTTTCTTCCTCGTGCAAAACTTTTTTGAGTTGCAAAAAAAGCTGGTGCTTCTCCTCCTGTAGAGCTGAAAGCTTCTCCTGCAGCTTCAGAATCTGGAAGAGGGATGGGCAGATAAAGGCAGAGAAGAAAGAAGCCAGAACCGGGAGTGACGAGGGGCTACTTACTTGTTCCTTGGTCTCTTCTAGTGACATTCTCTCTTCCATCTCCTTTTTCTTTCTTCTCTCCTGCTCTTCTTTCATCTTCTGTTCCATCATCTTGTCCACCTCTTCCTCCTCTGAAGAATCAGAACGGGGAGTGGCAAGGCAGTGAAAATAAGCTGAGTGTTAGACTGAAGACCAGCAAAAACCAGTTAACTCCATCACAGGAAGACGGAGACTTCCTTAGGTGCTCTCCAAGGTCCTTCCTAGCCCCGGGTTCTGGAACTTAAGACTGGGCCTCTTCACTTACACCCCAAGGCGCCGCTGCCTCCCTTTTAGCCTCGCCAGCAGGCGTACAACCCGGTGGATGGGGGCAAGTTCGTGGATAGCAGAGCCACCCTGGGCCGAGTGTCTGTCCTCCCGCTCTGGCTTAGGCTCACCCTGCCGTTTGCGCTCCCGCTCCATCATGATGTGCCGGTGCAGAGCCCTGGCCATGGCGTTGGAAAGCTTGGGGCGCTCCAGGAGTGCGGGCATGATGCTGTCGATTATGTTTGGGCAATGGACGCCCGGCTCTGTCACTGACTGCCAGACCTCAGGCGGGGCCTGCAGGGAAGTGAGAGTTCAGAGGGACTGCTACCCGCCGAGACGGAAGCCCGCCCGCCGCCCGCTGGTCGTTTCGATCACGTGTCCCGGGCACCAGGATCCTCCGCTTTGGGGTCTCAGCGCTAGCGCGCGTGCAGGGGTCCTAGGCTCCGCGCCCCCGCCCATCTCTTGTAGCCCTGGGGCCAAGCCCCCTACCCGCCTTCGTGGCGCTTTCTCCGTGGCCTCCGGCGCTCCCTGGTCTCCACGTCACATCCGGCGGGCTGCATTAAACCCTTCCGGAGTCGTGACGGCAACCGGCTCAGCGGGTTGGACGAAAACAAAGGCGGAAGCGCCTAGAGACGGGTGCCGGGTTGTCCAAATTCCATGTGGGTTTACAGAGGCCTGGGAAGATATAACTTCTTGCCAAAGCCCCCTGGAACTCTTCCCCCGCGAGGCCACGGGAGACAGAAGCAGAGACAGATGCTCTGAAGACAGTATTTATTGGCTCCTTAGAAATCAGAGTCAGTAACAACTGTACAGAGGGCCCACAGCTTTCTTGGGAGGCCCTTCCTTCCCCACTCCCGCCCCATGGCGCCCCATGGCCACGGAAAAAGCAGCTTCATGTGGGCAGAGAGAGACTCCTTTGGGATTCACAGTAACCAGAAACAAAACGGAAATAAATTAAGTGGTATGGGGGAGGGTAATACTAGGGAGTCATGTTCCCCAAAATCAGTGCATGAAGGGGGACCCAGAGACTGGAGGTGGGCTCCCCACAAGCTCCCTCTCAGCAGAGGGGGTGTGCTGGGCCCTGAATGTAGAGATGTGCTTCACACCTGGTATAAATCAAAGCCTGTCTACGCGCTCCTCCTGCCAGGAAAGCACCTGTGCATGCCCTCAGTCACTGGAATGAGGTGGAGGCAGTCGTCCTTCAAGAGTCCTGGGCTTGAGGCCCAGCTGTGCTTGTAGTGGTGGCATTTCACCCCTTATTCCACCCGTACCAGCAGGGCATAGAGGAGTGTAGCTCCCTTTTCCTTAGTGACCCATTCAAGTTCCGATGGGCTGAAGTGCTGGTCAGGAAGTTCTCTGAGGGCAGCGGAAGGAGGGCCAGGAGTGTAGGAGCCAGGACGTACACACACCTGAAAGGCCACCTGAGCCTGGTGTGTCCGCTGGGATTTTGGGTCCCGGAATCTGTTAGATAAAGAGCAACGGGAGGAAGTTAAGGATTCTAAGCCTCAGTGACTGCTAATTCTCCCTCCTCCCAGGCCTTGCTATTTTTTGGTAAATGGTCTCACTATGAATGGCTTAAGACCAAGTATTCTCCCAAGTTCTGCTCAGCTAACTCCTTCATGGCCCGCTTCGTGTGTTTATTTATGCTGGCACTCTATTTCATGTCTGTTCCAAACATTCCAAGTGCATTCCTCATCTACTTCACCCACTTTCTTTGAGACAGCGTAGGGTCTCTAGCGGAGGCTGGCCTCAAACTCCCTATATAAGTGGAGGATGACCTTAAAATTCTGGTCCTCTGCCTCCTAGTGTTAGGATTTCAGGCATGTCTTATAATACCAAGCACAGTTTACACAGTGCTAGGGTCAAACCCAGCACCTGGTGGAGGACACTCTAAAGGACTTGCTATGCGTAGACATTCTAGGAAACCAGGCAGGGATGCACTTGTCCAATCCCAGCCCTGAGGATGCAGATGGAGGCAGGAGCAGGTCAGGTATTCAAGGCCAGCTTCAGATACAAACCAAACATGAGGTTGAGGCCAGTTGGGCTATTTGAGATCCTTTTGAAAGAAAAAACAAAGCAGGGGGTTGTGATGCAAGCCTTTAATTCCATCACTCAGGAGGCAGAGATCCCAAGCAGAACTCTGGGTAACAGGAAAACCTGGTCTACAAAGTGAGTTCCAGGACAGCCAGGACTACACAGAAGAAACCCTGATTCAGAAAACAAACAAACCCAACAACCACACCTGGCATATTCCCTTAATTCCAGCACTTGGGAGGTAGCAGACAGATCTCTGAGTTTGAGGCCAGCCTAGCCTACAGTGCAACTGTGGGACTACACAGAGATAACCTGTTCTCTCTTTTTTTTTTTTTTTTTTTGGTTTTTCAAGACAGGGTTTCTCCGTGTATCCTTGGCTATCCTGGACTCACTTTGTAGACCAGGTTGGCCTTGAACCCACAGAGATCCACCTGCCTCTGCCTCCCTGAGTGCTGGGATTAAAGGTGTGCACCACCACGCCCGGCCTGAAACCCTGTTCTCAAGGGATAAGTGAAGGAGCAAACAGCAAGACAGGGTGGGGAAAAAGGGTGTGCTGGGAATCCTAAGTACCCAAAAGCTCCTGGGGCCCCTCCAAATCTGAGGCCCTAGAGCAGTCCTTTTCTATGTACTCACTGCACTTTGGAGGCTAGGGTCTCTGCCCCAGCGTACTGAAGGGAGGGGGAGAGCAGCACTGGAGGAGGCTGCTCCTCCCGGGGAGGTGCACAGTTCTCACCAGGCTCTTCAAATCCTACCCCAGGATCTCCCTTCAAGGGTCGGCAGCTCAGGATGGAGGTGGTGCCTGTGAAGAGAACTGAGTGAGGGCAGCCCAGTGACTCCTCCTAGGGTCCGTAGGCCCATCCCATCCCATGATACCTGCTCCCAACTCCCCTCGATCCAGCACCCTCCGTACAACTGCTACACTGCTTCCATGATACGCCATGTGCCACTTCTTTGTTAAGGTCCCAGCTTCCAGGTGGGGGTTCACCCTAAAAGGACAGATAAGACAGACAAGTCAAAGGCCACTGACTCCTCAAGATGATTCCCCACAGAAGTCCTGCCACTTTTTCCTTCTTGGGACTCCGCTTTCTGAGGAAAAACAGTACAGAGAAAAAGATGCATGCCTGTGGCCCATTAGTACCTAAGATTGAACCTGCACCATCCAAAAGGCAGGGCGTATTCCCGGGGAGGCTCTCCTCGTCGCCTATGGGCCTCATCCCCTCGCAACTTCCGGCAAGATTCACAGTAGCATAGGCTACGCTTCGGTGGAGGCATGAAATAATCTTCTGTGGAACAATGATTGACAAGCTTGGTGTTCCTGTCCTGGGTCTCAACCACACTGCTGCCCCCAGCTGATGTTCAGAGTCATGGGACAGAGGCAGGGTTAGGGCTAGAATGGGAGGGTCAGGACTTACCAGGAAGCAGCAACAGCTCTTGGAAGCGGGAGCAAAGGGCATGGTACTCGCAACTCTTTAAAGGGCTAGCAGCAGGCGGTGGACCCCAGCACACACTTTCCTTGATGCCTGGAAGATCGGGGAGGAACAGGTTATAGAACAGGGACTGGCTGAGTGAACAAGCAAGGGTAGGATAATCATCCCTTTGGGCTAGCGCACCGTCTACCATATCAGCTTTCTCCATGTCCCCTTGGGTTCCAGCAATCTGCCCACTGGCAGCCCCTGGGTCAGGGCTCACAATTGTCACCTGCAGAAGAGAGTAATCAGCCACAAACTGATAGGTCCCCAGATCCCCTTTGTGACCTCCCAGGACTCCTTTTTCCTTATCGCTGTTGCCACTAACCTGCTCACACTGTCCATAGAGGTCCACGAGTGCATGGCATGGCTGGGGCACATCTGGCACAGCCACCCCTTGGTCTACCCCATTGACATGGAGATGGAGCCCTCCAGAGCAGTCTAGCCGCAGACCCAGGATGGTGCCTTCAGGGCAGGTGTCAAGATTTGGTCCAAACTTCTCACAGATCTGAGAGAAAAACCTATGTCTTCAGACATCAGAGTCTTACCACCACACCAGTAGCCATCCTGCCCTTTCACTGTTTCTAGTTGCCAGTCCCTAAGGTTCACCTGAATCCTTGCTCATTGCTCTACTCCCAGTTCATTTACCTAGAGTCCCCCTTTTTCCTTCCAACTTTAACACTCTCAATGGCAGGGGCGGAGGAGGAAGCAACAGGCCAAAGTGTCCAGGTAATGAAACGCACTTCCCCCTTTTGGCCAGCTCCTCTCCATTCACAGCCCTGGGCCACTTCATTCTTCCTGGCTCCCTCCTCACCTTCAGACCATTGTGGAAGACACCACGGCCCCGCAGGAGCCAGGCTGCTCGTTTAAGGGCACAAGCAGAGGCAGGGAAGTTAAGCCTCTCTGGTGGGCAGGTAATGACTCCCAGAACAAGAGAAGATGTCCACTGTCGGTTCAGGAAGTCTATCCGCACCTACATGTAAGAAACTATTCTATATTCACAGCTTCCAAGACAGAGCCACCCACCCACCCAAACCAGAGTGTAGCCCGACACACTGCACTTTCTGCTGTTTGTAGAGACGAGAAACTACCAACTCCGATGTCTCCTTCCCTGTCTATCCTGCTGCTGGGAGCTGAATCCAGGTCATGTCAAACAAATGTTCTACACTGAATTTCCCCCAAACTCCCAACAAACATCCTTTCTCTCTGAATCCTGGTTTGTTCTGACTTCTTTCAGCTTTGTTTGGTTTGGTTTTTTCAGACATAGCCCTGGCTGTCCTGTAACTCACTATGTAGAGCAGGCTGGCCTAGGACTTACAGGGATTAAAGGTGTGAGCCACCACTGCCCAATTCAACTGGCTTTTTACTTATCTTTTTGTTTGCAGCATAAAGGGCCTCTCACCCTGCAGTAACAGGAGCTAGGCAAGAAGAAAAGCACACCTGAACAAGCATATGGGGCACCAGGGGCTGGCTGAGGACAACAATGCCCTGGTTGTAGCTGGCCACTCGAGTGGCTGTACGGTTCCCGTTGGATAAGAGGATATTCTTCCCATGGTTCTCCAGAAATTCGAGGGTTGTGGGCATAACACCCACTTGATTCTGGCCCTGGTGTGGAACAAGAGAGTGAACTGCACAGGATGTCAATAGCAGATCTCACTCACCACACTGGTGTACCCACAGAGTTCAAGTATGAGTCTCTGGTTGACCAGTGCAGACCCCATTACCCTGGTAACTAGTGGGCCTCCAACCCAGAAGACTCTACTGCAGCCTTACTCTCAGCCCATGCTCCTCGCCATCATCTTCCTCGCCCTCACTGCCAGTCTCTGAGCTGGGAGAAGGCGGCTGGGTGCCTTCTGGCTCCTCCAGCCTTGTGGAGCTGACAATGGACACACTTCGTACCGGCCCGTATAGATCCAACACAGCCCACACATTCTGGAAACACAAGACCAAGGATATAAGTCAGAAGTCAGCACAGGACCTCCAACCAACTCACTCCCCAAACCCAAAGAGGCCCTGAGATCTACCTTGGCAACGCCGGTGGCTGCAGGCCCCATATCTTCTCCATCAACCAGGATGTGCATTGTGTCATCTGTACCCCGCCGAATGCCCACACGGCTCCCCACCTAGATCAGAGGCAGGACAAAGACAGCTTGCTCAGCCAACTGACTTCTGCTGTCACTTCCAACCCTCACTCCCGGCCTTAATGCCAGGTTCTTCACCCCTAGCCTCTCCAGGTTCCGGCCATAGTTCATCCTTTGGAGATGCCCATCACGCCTCACTTCACAGCTGGACACCATCCAGGTGGTCTTTGTCCTGAGTTCAGGCAAGGAAGGAGGCAGCCCGGGGCCACTGCTCGCTCCAGGCCCCATTTCCTCCGGTGCTAGTGTGGTCAGGCCCAGCCGGAGGGACCCTGCCCACTTCTCATCTAGCTCTTCCACTTTCACCTGTGAGAAAGAGAGTATGAGCTGGTCCTTCTGACAGGCCGCTTAACCCTTTCACTTCTCCACTGCCCACCTCAAAGACTTCTTCAGCCTTGAGCTCCTTGGTGCTGAAAACAAGGCCGTGTGCATAGCCAGCCACACGCACTGCCCGTGTGCCATCCTCCTCCAGAGTGACATTCTTCCCACAGGTGCTATGGAATCGGTGAGCTACGCCCGCCACTGTGGAGAGATGTTTGGAAAAGGGTTAGGATTGGGGAAACCGCCTTCAGGTGGGATGCCGATCAAGCACATAGATGAAAGCAAAGGCCCATCTATCTGCCCACTCACAAAGACCTCTGCCACCTTTCACCACCCTAAAACCCACGATGCCCAGTGCAGGGTATCTTAGACTCTAAGAGTCAGAGAAATCATGTGAATCTGTGTTTCAGGTGTAAGTACCCCTCTGCTCACATACAAGTATTGACTGACTGCCACCAGGGTCTTTTCCCTTCCTTAAACAGGTACCTGGGGAATGCAAAGGGAATGACTTCTCAGTGGCAGTATTGCTGGTTGCCAGGCTGTTGTCCATGGGGCCAGTAGCATTGGTGATAGACACTTGGACACACTGGCCATAGAGATCCACTACTGCATACACCTCTGTGTAGGAGAGAGGGCGTCAGAAGTCTGAGGTCCTGGGCAAACCGAGCACAGGGTGGTAGGCTGGAAGCCAGGGTAGTCACCTTTACCCGGAGGCAAGCCTGAGCAGGCAGCGCCTTGGTCCTGTCCATTAATGAAGTAGTGCAGATCACCCTTGGCAGTTCGCATCATGCCAATGCGGGCACCTGTGCCCAGGGCGTCCAGATCACACCCATAGTTGTTGCGCATTGTATTGCCATCTTGCATGATAGCTGTGCCACTGAAAGGACACTGGAGTCAGCCTCCCTCCTTCATCACTATATTGGCCCCTACTCAGTCTCTGACTATCAAAACCATCCAATGCCATGGCCATCAGGTGAAGAGTCTTCACTTTGGTCTGAAGCCTAGTCCTGTGTCCCTTGCTCCTGGAGCTCCCTCAGGGAAAAGCAGGAATTGCTATGTAGGCTGCCTGGGTGGGAATTCCCAGTACCGAGGAGAAAGGGTATTAGGTCCCTGAGTCTGCCACTGCCTACAGCCACCACAGGCCCAAAGCATGCTTAGTTTTCTGCTGTCACCCAGCTCCACAAATCCCTGCCAACCTGGATTCAAGGGCAGACAGCCTAACCTCAGCATCCATGTATCATAGTCAATGTCTGTCATGGTGTTGGGAAATTCCAGGTCTTCAGGCCTGATAGCAGTCACTCCTGGGAGAAAGCACTGGGTGAGAACTGGTCCCCAGGACACAGAGATTCGGTACCCTACCACCCCTGCACAGATGGTTCCTCACCAGCTTCAATGGAGCCTGACCAGCGGTCTACCATCTTCTGAATGACAATTTCAAACAGTTCTCCATCTCGCAGGGCTCTGTCGAGGAGAGTGGGGAACACTAAGGCCCTACTTAAGTGGGCAGTGGGACAGTGTGGACATGAAAGTCTAGAGACTGACCGGTTGGAAATGACAATGGCATCATTGAACTCGCTACGGCAGTTATGACGGAGAGCAGTGCGGCCGCCATTAGTGATGACGGCATTACTGCCATGCAGCTGGTGGAAGCGCAGGTCGGAGCCCCCAGCTGCTGAGGATGGGGAACTCGGAGACATCTGGTTGTTTCCTTCAGGGAGTGGCTCAGAGACTGGAGGCATCTCTGCAGGACAGATACCATTCATTAAATCTCCAGGTGTCTTTAAGGATTCCCAAGGCCACCCTCATCTTTTACCCTAGCCCTAGTGGGCCCTCACCCACGTCATCCACAATAGTGGCCTGGGCAGCTTGGCCATAGAGATCGACGACAGCATAGACGCCTGGGGGTACATTCCAGGCAGCAGGGCCCTGAGTCATCCCATTGACAAAGAAGTGGAGAGTCCCATCTTCCCGCCGCACCACGCCCACTGTGTCCCCTGCCTTGGAAGAAGCGGGGCTGGTGTGAGGAGTCAAGAGTTCCTGCTTGTGATAGTCCTGTGTCTACCCTTCCTCACTGACTCCCCCTAGTGTGCCTCTCTCTCACCTTGAGGCGGTCCAGGTTGTGTCCATACTCATCTAGGATGGTTGTACCATTGTGCATGACCCCGTTCCCAGTCATCATCCAGGTCCCTGCAGGAACACAAGTGGCAAAAGATGAGGAACAAGGCAGGAACTGTAACCTCGGAGCAGCTCCTTCTCTGGGACCCTAACCAGCCACATCCTCCTCAGAAGCTCACCAGAGCGTAAATTGGTCATAGTAGAGGGCAACTGGAGGTAGGCAGGGTTGTGGGTAGTGACACCAATCTCAATGGAGCCAGCCCACTTGTCCACCATCTTGTCAATGCGCACCTGGAACACCTCTCCATCCCGGAGGGCCCTGCTGCTCAGCACCACGCCGTGATTGAAGTCATCAGTGGCACTAAGGACACAGCAAGTGGGACTCAGGTCTCAACACACTGAGTGTGCCAAGGCTGAAACCAGAAGCACGAGTCCAATATCCACTACCCCAAGCCAGCCAGACATCTTCTCCTGGAAGTCTTGACCTTTCTCTACAGAACTTCCCACACCAGACACCCTCTGCCTCCCATGTTCCCACTCACTGCCCCTGCACCCTATTAGGGCCCTCTTTGCTGGTCTCTCCCCATCCCATGGGTCATACTGGGGCCTTAGGGCAGTGCGTCCCTCGTGGGTAATGGCTGCCTTCTGCCCACAGTTAGGATGGAAAAGCAGGCGTTCAGGTTCGGCCTGGGCAGCAGGAGCAGCACGGCGAAGAGCACCCTCAGGGGATAGAGCCCTCAGGATGGCATTGTTCCGGCGGAGACGGTCACTGTGGTTATTGTTATGGACTATGGTCACTTTCACGGCCATCCCATACAAGTCTACTACGCCATATACAACAGGTGGTGTCAATGGAGCAGCTACACCTGTAACAGTAGGAAATGAAAGAGCCAAACAGAAGAAGAGCAAGCACCACAGAGAAGGATGAGGTACACCCCGCTGACAGCTCGAGGCAGTAGTCTTTCTTGTGTGTCGCCTTACCCTGATCAATGCCATTAATGAAGAAATGCAGGGCAGAGTTGGACTTCCTCGTGAGGCCAATATGGTCACCCTCCTAGCCAAAGAAGAAAGATCCTAGTCTGGAATTCAGCTACACTCAGGCTCAGGTTCTAGCAGTCCTGGGTCCTTTCTACCACCCCACTCCACAGGAGACCACTTAACTGAAGAAATTCACTTAAGACCACTCCTGGGCAGGGCCTGTGTCCCTGTTTTCTAGACCCAGCAATTTTCACATTTCCCAAATGTCCAATGTAAAGCAGGTACTTAGTTAAACCATTTTAAAAACAATCTCCCTGGCCCCTCTAAAATCCTGACCTATTTAAGTGCTACAGGGCTAGAGATGTGGCTCAGGGGTAGAGCACTTGCCGAGCATGTCCAAGGTCCTGGGTTCCATTCCCAGTATCAATGAGGAAAAGGTGCCATTAATAAGCACACCTTAGATCCTATCAGTCAACCCTGCCATCGCAGAAGCCTCATGCAGAGAGAAAGGGACTTGTTCTTAGTCACAGGGAACCCCACCCAGTGCCCTGTCTTTCCTGGACTGGTCCACATTACCGTGCTGCGCATTCACCTGCAGTTCATCCAGACTGAATTCACAGTACTCCCGGCGAGTGCCCTTGCCATTGGTCAGGATCCCACAGCCACTCATCATGATGGTGCCTGGCAAATATGGACACCCAGTTAGCCTACAGGCTGCCTTGCTTTCATCAGCCCCAAGCCTGCATCCCTACCCCTACCCATAGCTGGTACCTGACTGGAGGTTGGTCATGGTGGCTGGGTACTCCAGGCTGTTGGGATTGTGAGTGGTGACACCAATCTCGATGGAACCTGACCACTTGTCCACAAGCTTGTCAATACGGATCTGGGGTTGAGTGAGAGCAGACAGGAACAGGAAACACAACAACAGAAGATGGACCCTCAAACCTTTGCTTCTCCACCAATCCCTACATTTACCTCCCAGTCTCTGGCAGGAAGCTCAACCAGACTCCAGGATTTTACATACCTCAAACATCTCATTATCCCGAAGTGGGCGGTTGGTCATGACAACCCCATTGTTGAACTCATCCAGAGGCCTCCGGCGCTCAGCCGTCTTATTATTGTTGCTCAGTTTGATGAGGGTTCCACACTTCTCGTGAAAGAGAAGGGCATCATTGGAAGTGAGGATGGGAGACGTGGCAGGTCCACTGGATGCCAGTCCATCCCCAGCTGGTGGGGAGCTCAGGTTCACATTGAGGAGACCCCCATTGTAGGCTGACAGAATGGCATTGCTCACCACCTCAGAGAGCTCCATGCTGGCAAAGTCTAAAGCAGCAAGATGGAAAAAGGAAGCCAGGATGAGGTCCTACCTCCAGCCCCCAGCTAGCTTGAGACCCTCTTCTCCCAACCCATCTCTTAAAATCCCAACCATGTCCGCCTCACAGCCCACTCCCCTTCCCAGGGCTTCCCCGAAGCCCTCACCATTATGCGAATCAAGGCTGTTAGGGAACGTCTCCGGCCGGGCCTGTGCTGGGGACACCATGAAGGCTAGGGACCAGGTGGGATGGGAGGGGAATAAGGGTTCAGCTCTTGCTTTAGGGCCCACATTCAGGAGACCATCTCTTCTAACCCCATTGCTCCCCTATAACAAGTCTCAATGGCCCACCCCCGCCCCCAGTTGACTTGTGACTGCTTTTGCCCCATTTCTTCAGCCACACCTCAGGTTTTCCCGAAGTTGTATTCTCACCTTCATCCACAGAGGTCCCCTGTTCAGACAGGGCAGAATCTTCTGGAGGGGCCAAGGGCTCAAGGGGAGGTGCGGGAATGGGAGTTGGAGGGCTGAAGCCTGGCTCAGGGGGGCAGCACCGTGATCTGGGTGCACTTGCCATAAAGGTCCACAACGGCCCAGACACAAGCAGGTAGGCCTGTGGCTGCCACCCCACAATCCCGCCCATTCACCCAGAGCCGCAGCTCCCCAGTGGCTGTGCGTTCCACACCCACACGGTCCCCTTCCACAAGCTGGTCCAGGTCTTGGCCGTATTCCTCCAACACAGAGCGCCCATCCCTCAGCACCGAGCAGCCTGACACTACCCATGAGCCCCCCTTCAGTCCAGTGGCACTGCTTGGGAAGTCCAGCACACTGGGGTCCAGTGCTGTCACTCCAATTTCTATGGAGCCACTCCAGGAGTTGACCTAAGAGAAGTGGCGGACAGAGTTTCAGTATGGAATCGCAGCATCAGAAACCACATTCCACAGGGCACTATATCCCTCTCACCCTGACCTCTGAGAACACAAAGGCCCACCAATAACTTTTTGGACCCGCTCTCCGTTAGCCTTTGTGTGCTGTTAGCATCTGGCTGCCCAGTGTTTACCACATCACTCCTTTATCCACTGAGCAAGCTGGTTAAACCCTGGTTTCAACCTCTGACTTCCTCTGATGTCCCCAGTCTCTGCGGCTCCTCAACCTCTCCAATGACGTGCTTCCTAGGTCCATGTATCTCACTCTCCTAAATCATTCTCAACCCCAATCCTCTAAGAGGCTAAGGCGCCACCCAGACTCATTCTTTCCCCAAACTCTTCTGGGCTAAGCAAATCACACACAGCTCCACATCTATCCCAGAGACAGAAGTCTCCTCATCTGTCTTTCTCACTTTGGGCATTCGTGTATCAATAGTGTGTGTGTTTAACTATTTCTCTACTCTCCCACCACATCTCAGGCACCTGTCTATTTTCCATCCCTAAGAGATTGTGCCATTCTAGTAACTGGGCCCTGTATCTCTGTCCTGCTTCTGAGTCCTGAGGAAAGTCATTATCCTTCAGGATGAATGAGTCTGCTTCATGCTCTTTTCCTTTTTCTTCTCTGGTGCACTAGTCTGCCGGTTCGCTATCGGTACCTGGAGACTTGGTTGGAGACACAGACTTTCTGGCAGTTCTACCCCTTCTCCCTCTCGTCCGCTCCCACCACCCTCCAACGTTTCCGCAGCCCCAGCTTTGCACCTTGCGGTCGATGCGGACGGTGAAGACGCGTCCGTCGCGCAAGGGTTCTCGGCTCAGCACCAGCCCGTGGTTGAACTCTTGGCCCGGCTGCTGCCGCCGCGCTGTGCGCCCACAGGCCGACAGGCTTACTAAGCGCCCAGTGCGCGGGTGCAGCTCTCCGCCACTACCGAGACTCCCGCTGGACCCCAGTCCTGGTCCGCTGCTGCCAGAGCCTCCACCCCCGCCTGGCCCCGGCCCTGGCCCGGGGCCTGCCCCAGAGCCCCCACTCCCACCCGACCCCGCCGCCATCGCCGCTGATTCCGCGGCCGCGCGACAGCCGCGCTTGGCGGCACCGTGGCAACCGCGGCGGACAGACGCCCTGGGGGAATACGGCCGGGGGCTGGGGCCAGATATGCTTTACGGCACTGCCCGCACTGAAGCATCCACCGCTAAGGTACCGAGGGCTATCACGAGGGGAACGGAAGGACGACAGGGCCGGGGGCCTTGCTTTACGGCCCGGCAGGATGACAGCGGCTAGGAGAGACTGGAAGATTTGGGCAGCTTTTGCGACAGTGGATGGAAGAAACGCCCGCCGCAGGCGTATTTGCGACGAAGGCGTGCTGGCGCCCAAATATACTTTGCGACGTCGCGCGGAGCCGGGGACCAAACCCTTTCGGGAAAAGCAACATATTAAAAATTATTCGCTTTTAACACAAGGGGTGTGGCTTCCCCTCACACTAGTCGCGTTGAAGCGATACAAACGTTATCTTCGGGCCAGAGAAAAGGTAGTTTTATAAAGCCAAGTCTCAGTCCTTTACAATACCGAGACCGGAAATGTCGCAATCTATCCACGCATCACACCTCTTCTTGTCCCGGTGCGGCATCTCCCGTCGCAGTCTCCTCCGCCCCGACCCCACACACTTGCATCACACCTTCTCTGAGGCACAGCGGGCTGACTGTGGGGGGACCCGCGGGTACTTCAAGACCAACTTGAGCTCCGATTCAGTGAAACTTTTGGATTTTAAAGTTACTGACAAAGAGCCCAGAGATACCCCGATAGGTACTCTCAAGGAACAGAGGTGATACTTCCAAGAGATTACTTGAGAGCTATTAACAGAACCCCAACCCTACCCAAGAGGATCTCGGTGGTGTTGGAGGGCTGTGACGTCACAAGGCTCCTCGTCCCTAGCCAGGCCCCTTGACTGTGATTGGTTGATTCGGAGAAGGGCGGGAACAAATTACAGAGACAAAGTCTTTGGGTGTGACAATTAGAGAAGGGTGTGCGGAGGGGCTCCAACCCTGAAGTCTCTATATAGTCCTGCTTTCCACCTGCCTCAGCACCAGGGAGCGGAGGCGGAGGAGATCCGGTCTGACCTTGCGTCCCCAGCATCCCCCGCCTACGGTGGTGGGGGCAGGGCCAAGGGGCGTGGCTATGTGCAGCGGGGAGCCTGGGCGGAGTAATTGAAGTGGCTACTAAGTTGAGCCATGGAGAAGCCGGAATCTTTCGCATCGGTTAGCGGCCTCAGTGCGGAATCCCCTGGGGGGGTTTCTAAGGCAGTACATGGAGGTGTCAGAGGTATACAAACAGACACCGGATTACCCTCCGGAGTAGCCTTGTATCGCGGTTCTGGCGCCGTCTTGCATCCCAGGGGCACTGTACTTCGCAGTCCTGATCCCACCCGGCCCTCTGTAGGAGTAGGGACCCACAGTTCCCATCCGCATCTCCGGGATGCTGCAGGCCTTGGGTCCAGTAAATCCCCTGGAACTAGTGCAGCTAAGGCGTCCATCCCGGGGCCGGCGGAGCCTAAGGTGTATAGCTCGGAGAGTAGTCCACACTCTGAGTCAACTTTATCGCACTCTCAAAACTTTGAGGAGCGGCCCCGGAGCATCCTAAAAAACAGCAGCTCCATCTTGAAGAAAACCTCCAGTGCGGAGAAGTAAGCAGCTCAGCTGTTAGTCAGCAGCCCTGAGACGGGAGGGAGGGGCTCAGGACACCTTGGGCGGAAACCAAGAAAAAAGGGACCGGTCTGGTGTGGCGCACGCCTCATCCCTCAGAAGGCAGTGGCAGGCGAATCTCTGTGTTCGAGGCCACCCTGGTCTACAAAGCGAGTCCAGGACAGCCAGAGCTTGTTACACAGAGAAACCTTGTCTCAAAAAAAAAAAAAAAAAAAAGAAAGAAAGAAAGAAAAGAAAAGAAAAACAAAGGAAAAGAGGGATGGAGTCCTAAGGCCATGGTTGGGGAGAGTAGGTGAGGGCAGTTGGGTTGGAAATCTGAGGCTCCATGACTTGGAGAAGGCAGCAGTTGTCACAGAAATCCTGCCCATACAGCAATGTGATTATCACTGGGTATCTGGCCCCAATCCAAGCCTCTGCAAGGGAATATAAGACGAGTTTTTTGAATGCTTGAAAGAATGAAGGAGACCTCTCTGTTAGGAGAGGGTCACCAGAAGAGCTTCTTCCTCCTTTGCTGTGTCCTTCCCTCACCTTAGGAAGTCTCAGCGCTGGGATGAGATGAATATCTTGGCCACTTACCACCCTGCTGACAAAGACTATGGCATTATGAAGGTGGATGAGCCCAGCACCCCCTACCACAGGTGCTAAGCCCTCCCAGCCCTAGCTTTTCAGCCTAGACTCCTGTATGCTAACAAGGGAACATGAGGAAGACGTGAGGAAGCAGAGAAGCCTCAGGTACTAGCACTGCCTCCTTCTCTGCAGGCTGCAGGATAATGATGAGGACCTGTCTGCCGGGTCTTCTCTCAAAGTGACTCCTGAATCGCTGGCAGAGAGGTGAGAAGTCCTGTAACAGATTAGTTGAACTGTGCCCTCTTCCCCCCTACCTCTGAACCCAGTCTCAGATAGCTTTGTTCTTTGGTACCTAAAATGGTAGGTGCTACTATCCCCCTCAAGCATAACCCAAACTGACCAGGAGAATCATCAGCTTGGTCCCCACCCTCCACCTGCCCCCATTGCTGTTTTCTCCCTTCTGTACCCCCAACTAGTCTCCCTTCCCTTCAGGTTTGCCACAATGGACAATTTCCTCCCCAAGGTCCTACAGTATGGAGACAACAAAAGCTCAAAGACTGTAGACAACTTTGCCAAGACATGTATGTGAGATGTGGGGTGGGCCTTGATGGAAAGGGGGAAGGGTGGGAGTGACCTTCAGTGAGAGCCTGGTGGGAAAGCCAAGCTTCCACACTGGCCCACAGACTCCAGTGATTTTGACAAGCACCGAAAGATACACTACAGTGAAGGGAAGTTCCTGAAGACCTTGAAAAACCTGCCCTTAGCCAATGAGGAGGATAGCAGCGGGGCTAGTGCCAGCATCAGCAGTATTCAGAGTGTGACGGACCTAAAGCCCAAGCCTGTGGAGAAAGGCTGGGCAGGAAAACTAGCCACAGGAGTCAAAAATGACACTGCCCTGGTGACTGGCAGCCGTGTCCTAGACACCAATGGTTAGTGACAGGGGCCTCCGGGAACGGATGAACATAGCAGTCTCTACTGCTCCAGAGCTCAGATCTCCTTGAACTTTGCTTTTTTTCATATTTCTATTTTGTTCTCTACTCCTCGGCCCTCCGCTGCATTCTGTTTTCTTTAGCGAGTACTGGCCTATAGTCCTCCTAGTCTGATAGAGAGGCAGTGGTTGGAGGTAACTCCAGGGAAGAAAGGGGACAACTGGAGCTGAGTCTCCACTCAGGGTGGTCTCCAGAGATGACAGGCTGGTGAAGAGACTAAGAGAGTCATTGGGGAGTGCAAAATCGCTGAAGGTTTCCTAACGTGGGGGAGGGGTGGTAGATGAGAACTTGGTGCTTGAACTTTCCCCATCCATCGGGTAGTGGCTCACCCATGCACACCTAGCACTCACAGGCACAGCAGGTGCCCGCAGACTCAAGACTGTCTGGGGTGATTTTTTCAGATTCTGCTACCTATAAAAACCAGTTCCCCTCAGCTTCGGACGCTACCATGGGGGTGCAGGCTGAATTACAACGAAAGGAGTATTACAGCAAAGGAAGATACCTGAGGTCCTGCTCCCACCCAGAGCTCGGAGTGGATGTAGAAGATGAAGAACAGGATAGTGAGAGCTGGGGAGGGCAGCCTGGGGGCGGGAGGGGACAGACAGCTTGCTGGGTGCCACAGACCTCATCTCATGTTACTTCCAAGTTCTTCATGTTACTGGGTTCCTGAGAATCACAAAGGCACTTCAGGTCCTATTGGAAGTGCCTTTGGGTATGACAAAAAACATTTAGGGCTCTTCGGGCATAACTGTGACTATTTCAACCTAGTGAGGGCACCATCTCCCTAGGCCTGACTCTTAGCAAGCTCCTGCCTCTCAGACTCCCAATCTCATTAGGCCAGTGCATCAGCAACAGGCAGTAAAAGAGAACCTAAACAGCCTGGAGTCTAATAACCTACATTACAGAGGACAGATACCAGGGATGCTCAGAGGGATTGAGAACCCTTCCAGCCTACTAACATCAGCCACTGACTCCATGCCTCCTCCTTGACTCCCCTCTGCCACTCCACCCCTCTCTAGTTAGTACCATATCCTCCAGAGTCATTGGGTCTCAGGTGGCATTCAACTGTTGGGCTAGCGGGCTGAGATGCCGAAGCTCAGGGAGCTCAGAAAAGGAACATGAAAGTAACCAGAACCCTACAACCTGGACCGGGCGCAGATGTGAGCCTGGGCAGAGGCAAGGGGGTACTTGCACTGACCTGGAAGGTAGAGGGGCTGGGTGGGTACCTACCTGCTACAAGAGCTTACCTTTGCTGCAAGAAAGCCCAACCTCTTCTTTCTCTAGATGAAACCTTGCAGCTCCAGTGGACTCAGGAAAAACAATCGAGACGGTGGAAAATGTAGCCAACTGGGGGTGGGGTGAGGGCAAACTTCCCCTGTCCTTACTACTATAATGGCGGACAATAAAGAGAACATCAGGAATCTGAGTGCTGGGAATTGGATGTCCAGACTGGGCCTGCTCTGTCAGGGACTGGGAGGGTGGGAGGGGTGTTCATATACAATAAACCAGGAAAGCAGAGCCAAGAGTAGGAAGCTGAGAGCAATCCAGGGGACTGGACTGCTAGGATTAAGCACTTAGGGGCTAAAGCAGCAAACTACAAATTCCAGGACAGTTTGTTCAATGTAGTGAGATCCTATTTCAAAACATAAAACCTACGGTTTTTAAAATCCACTATTGGTTTATTCACTTAATATGGTGCACCTGTGGAGATCGGAGGTGAGAAGAACTTTCCAGAATAAGTGCTGTGGTTCTGGAGATGAGATGCAGGTGGTCACAATGTGCTGCGTGGCAAGCACTCTCACTCAGTGCTTGCTGTGTAAACACTGGCCCCAAAACTTACAATCTTGAAAAGGCCCAAGTTTTGTAGCAGGATGGCAATGCCCGATAGAATTAATTTACCATAAATTTATTAACATCTTTGTTTTTATTTTTTGAGACAGTTTCTCTGAGTAGCCCTGGCTATCCCGGAACTTGCTCTGTAGGCCAGGCTGGCCTCAAACTCAGAGATCTGCCTGCTGAGTGTTGGGATTAAAGGTGTGTGCAACCAACTGCCCAGCTCTGTAACAGGGTTTTTATCTCCCAGATGAGGAAGCTAAAGGGGCAGAGAATTTATCCAAGGTCACACAATTTTTTTTTTTTTTTTGTAGACAGGGTCTTATTATGTACCCCTGGCTGGCTTATAGCTTATTATGTAGACCACACTGGCCTTGACCTCACAGAGATCTGCTTGCCTCTGCTGTAATTAAAGGTGTGTGCCACCATACCCTACTAATCACACAAAATCCTAAGTGACAGGGATAGCATTTCACACTAGACCATCATGTCCTGCTCAAAAAATTTATTCACCTACAGGAGAAAGAAGCAGGGAAAGACCAGGGTCCCAAAAGTAAGATGAGAGCAGACAGTATCTCAGGGCGGGGCTGTGGTTTCTCTGATCTCAGCATCCCCCTCCGCCTAGGCCCCACCCCTTACCCTCCCAAAGCTGCCTTGAAGTGGTGGGGTGAGAGCTCCGCCTTGGTCACCCCTTTCCCTTTGGGGAAAGCATTGCAGACCCAGGCCCCACCTACCAGAGGACCTCTTCTCCCTCATCAGTACCCCTCTTAGGGGGTGGGTACCTACATCCCCACCTGCCCAACCTCCAGGGCCCCTGGGCCTAAGCAGGTCATCTGAGATGACGGTCAAGCTAGATTTTGAAGAATGTCTCAAGGACTCACCTCGCTTCCGGTAAGTGTGTGCAGGTCCATCAGGCTAAGGAGGGGAAGGAAGGCCCCACATGCCCTGTCACATATACAGCCTTCTCCAGGCCAGACCTCCCTTGGAGCCTAGGCCAAAAGAGACAAGAGGGAACTGGTAGACAATGGTGTCTCTCTCTGCTCTTCAACCCAGGCCTGGTGTCTCACGCCTATAATCTCAGCACATGGGAGGCTGAGGCAGGAAGATGGCAATGAGTTCCAGACTAGCCTGGGCTACAGAGTGAAATCCTTTAAAAAACAAAAAACCCCATGCTCTCCAAAGCTCTTCCTACTCTGCGTGTCTGCACCATCTGGCCTTTCTAATTGGCATTCCTTCTTCCTTCTCACTGGAACCCCTCCCCCAGCACCTGCCCTGGGGTGGTTAGCAACTTCCTGCCCTGGCCACATCCACCCTCCTCTTCCTGCTCTGGTCTGGGTTATTGAAGCTTAGAATGTGCATAGTAGCACATAAGCAATAACTGGCTTGTGGGAGGGTAACCAGTCTCAATTCATAGCTTGGTCTGTCGGTACCCACCACCCCATGACTCCAACCCCCACCTTGATGAGAAGCAGAAGACCCAGAGGACATAAGCGCTGTTCCCATGACCCTGTGCCTTCTTTCCCAGAGCCTCAATTGAACTGGTGGAAGCTGAAGTGTCTGAATTGGAGACCCGCCTGGAAAAGGTGACCAAGCCATGGAGAAAAGATCCAGAATGAGATTCAAATGAGATGGGTGGGTCAGGGAGACAGCAGGAGACTGGAGATGAGTTAGAGTCATTGAAGGTTAACTGTGCCTGGTCGTGATGGCTCACAATTGTAATTCTAGCACATACATACATACACACACACACTACACATACAACACACAACACACACACATTTAAAATCTGGATATAATGTCTTATGCTTTTAATCTTAGCACTGTTGAAGCAAAACCAAGCAGATCTCTGTGAGTTCCAGGCCAGCCAGGATTATAGAATGAGACTCTATTAAATAGATACATACATACATACATCTTGGAGTGGTGGTGCACACCTTAGATTCCAGCTCTTGGGAGGCAGAGGCAGGTGGATCTCTATGAGTTCAAAGACAGCTTGGTCTATTCTACATAGTAAATTCTAGGACAGAAGAGAGACCCTGTCTTTAAAGAAAGATAGTTTTTTGTTTTTTGAGACAGGATCACATGTGGTCCAGGCTGGTTTTGAATTTATCATATAGTTGAGCCTAGTCTTGACTACCAGTTGTCTGACCTTTATTTCCCTCCTGGAGATGGAATTCACCCTTGAGCATGTTAAACAGGCCTGGCTCCTACTACCAGAGAATTCTTTTTTCTCTTTCTTTTTTTCTTTGGTTTTGGTTTTGGTTTTTTGAGACAGGGTTTCTCTGTGTAACCCTGGATGTCCAGGACTCTCTTTATAAACCAGACTGGCCTCGAACTCCCAGAGAGCCACCTGGCTTTGCCTCCCAAGTGCTGACTGGGATTAAAGACGTGCACCACTGCCAGGCGGTGGTGGCACACGCCTTTAATCCCAGCACTTGGGAGGCAGAGGCAGGTGGATCTTTGTGAGTTCGAGGCCAGCCTGGTCTACAAAATTATATGCCCCAGGTATGGTGGTACACATCTTTTTTTTTTTTTTTTTGGTTTTTCAAGGCAGTGATTCTCTGTGTAATAAATAGCCCTGGATGTCCTGGACTCACTTTGTAGATCAGGCTGGCCTTGAACTCCCAGAGATCTGCCTGCCTCTGCCTTCTGAGTGCTGGGATTAAATGGGTGCACCAACTACCATGCCTAACAATTACAGACAGCTGTGAACTGCCATGTGGGTGCTGGGATTTGAAACTGGGTCCTTTGGAAGAACAGTCAGTGCTCTTAACCACTGAGCCCTCTCTCCAGCCCTGCAAATAATTCTTTTTTTTTTTTTTTTTTGTTTTTTTTGTTTTCGTTTTTTCGAGACAGGGTTTCTCTGTGTAACCTTGGCTGTCCTGGACTCACTTTGTAGACCAGGCTGGCCTCGAACTCACAAAGATCCACCTGCCTCTGCCTCCCGAGTGCTGGGATTAAAGGCGTGCGCCACCACCGCCCGGCTCAAATAATTCTTAAAACAGTTTTTCGAGACAGGGTTTCGCTGTGTAGCCCTATCTATCCTTGGAACTCACTCTGTAGACCAGGCTGGCCTTGAACTCACAGAGCCTGCCTCTACCTCCCAAGTTCTGGGATTAAATTAGGCATGCTCCCCCATCTCCTGACAAAAGTTTAAAAAATTTATTTTATTATGTATGTATGGCTGTGTTGCCTGGGTATATGTCTGTGTACCACATCCATGCCCTAGTGCCTGCAGAGGCTGGAAGAGGGCACTGGATCGCCTTAATTGGAGTTAAGTTGGGAGCCACATTGTGGGTGCTAGGAATTGAACCAGGCTCCTCTGCAAGAGCAGCTAGTGCTCTAAACCTCTGAGCCATCTTTCCAGCCTCTCAAATGTTTCTAATTGAACTTTTAAATTCAAGTTAATCACACACTTGTAGTAACTGCAAAAGAAAGGTCACGTCCCCATCTGCTTCATCCAGTGGTGACATTTTATGCAATTTTTCAACATTATCAATACCAAAAATTAGCATTGGTGCAGTCCAATTGACAATAAAATCTACAGGGACCAGGGAAATGGATCCATTAATAAAGTGCTTCCCTCACAAGAATGAGGCCGAGGTTTGATCCTCAGCACCCATGTGAAAATGACAGGGCGCATGTATGGCGTCCATTTATAATCCTAGTTCTGAGGAAGGAGAAACAAGAGAACCATTGCAGCTTTCTGGCCATCCAGCCTAGCCTACTTGGTGGGCGTTAGGCTAATGAGACATTCTATCCCAAAGAAAGTAGAAAGTAGACATTGTTCTTTTTTTGTTTGTTTGCTTGTTTGGCAAGGTCATACTTTATAGCCCTGGCTGGCCTGGAACTTGATATGTAGACCAGGCTGGGCCTTTTACTTAGAGAACTTCCTGGTTCTGCCTCAGGAATGCTGATCTATCTATCTATCACTGATAACTGATCATCGATCATGTATGTGCGTTGAGGTCTGTGCAAGAACACATGCTAGAATGCCTGTGAGGAGGTCAGCAGTCAGTTTTCAGAGTCAATTCTCTCCCTCCATCATGGGCTCCAGAACTGCACTTAGGTTGCTGGGCTTGCTTGGTGTGTGTCTTTACCAGAGAAGCCATCTCACTGGCCTGAAGCTGGCTTTTCTAAAAAGCTAGAAGCCGAGTGTGGTGGCGCACACCTTTAATCCCAGCACTCAGGAGGCAGAGGCAGGCAGATCTCTCTGAGTTCAAGGCCAGGCTGGTCTACAAAGTGAGTCCAGGACAGCCAGGGAAACAGGGAGAAACCCTGTCTCAAAAAAAAAAAAAAAGGCCAGGTGTTGTAACAGAATATTTTTATTTATAAACACCTATATTTATTAGTACTTAACAAACACCTATAAAATACCTAAATTCTATAATCTAAAATGATACTGTACTTTTTAATTATTAAACACTTATTTATTAACAAATATATTTACTTATAACAAATACACTTACTTACTACTATTCCTATAAATTCCTACAACCCCTATGAATGCCTACAACCTCTATAAATGCCTATGACCCCTAAGACCTAACCACTAAATCTGTTGATAACTATTACAACTATTTTCATAAGGATACAGTCTCTGGGGCAGGTCCTCAGTCATCAGGAACACAGTCTCTGGGGTTGACTCTTTAATGCACTTAGCAGTCCTTTTTCTGGAATATCTCAGACGCAGGTTCGTCAGGGTAAATTGGCTATGGCAGTCTCACCTTAAATAAGGCTTGAGGCTTTCTTCTCTCTGGGAGACCTCAGTCGTCTGTAGGCCAACTTATTTCCTTCGTATCAGCAACTCTGCTGCTCTGCCTCAGTCTTTAAAACTGGCCACTGGTAGAGGCAGGCTCTGTGAGTTCAAGGCCAGCCTGGTCTACAGAGTGAGTTCCAAGGTTAGATAGGGCTACACAGCGAAACCCTGTCTCGAAAAACTGTTTTAAGAATTATTTGCAGGGCTGGAGAGAGGGCTCAGTGGTTCAGGCTGCTGTTCGGACAGGTCAAACCCCTCTAAGCAAAAGCTGAGCCACAGGGTTTAGTCCTTGGCCTTTTGTTGTCTTGCTGAGGCTTTATCTGCTCACCAGCTTCTTTCTGCCTCAGGGAGATCTGGCCATTGGTCTACCAGCACTTTCTCCAGCAGTACTCTCGGAGCTCTCTAGTATGGGGGCCCTTAGCACGCAGCTCTCTGGGCTCATCCACTTGTCCTTAAATAGGATATCTCCTTGTTCCACCTGCTTCAGCTTAATTTGGGCTCTGCCCACTTAGCAGCTGAAAACAATGCCAGGTCATAAAGTCTTTCCTTGTTTCACCTGGCTTCAACCTTGTTTTTCAGTCCATAGAGACTCCCCTCGTTTCATGTGACTTCATCCATAAGCTGATAAGCTAATTGCTCACAGCCAAGTTGATCTTCATTCCCCAAATTAAGAGACTGTATCAGAAACCTAGATATTCACTAAATCTAACTTATATTAATCTATCAACCCCTACACTAAAATTTATAATTTAAAATTTATAATATATCTAAGAATACTCTAATACCTAAGAACACCCCAATACCTATGTAAGAACACCTAATACTATTTTAACTTTATTAAAAGGATATTAATATTCTTAATGTAGGTCCACACAGGGTGACTTGGTTTATGGCAAGTAGGTAGTACTCTCTTTCAAGCTTAAAGCCTGTTGGGCCTTACTTTGTCAGATCTCAAGGCCAATTTAGTTCAACCACCAAATTGGGGCCAGTTTATAAAGTCAATCTGTCCCAACTACCAAACTGAGGCCCGCTTCTTCCATAGCTTCACGACCTAAAGCTACTCCGAGCAGCTTCCAAACTCTGCCCACTTTGCTGCCAACCTTAATAGGCTGAATTACGTAGCAAAGGGTCTTTCTCGGGATAATTTGCAATAGAAAGTCTTTCTCTCTTGGACTCCGCCTTTCAGTTTATGACCATTGCTGCTTAATGGCTTGAGTATGCCATACGTTGCTGTGCACTTCTCCAGCGTGACTTCTCAGTCGGTGAGGGCAGGAGGAAGACAACAGCTGCATGGAACTTTCTGGCTTATATATCACATCATCTTGTGATCCTTGGCAGTCTCGAGGGTTCCCAAAATCTCTTGCAATATCCAGCAGTCCCGTTGCTTCTCATGGCAACTGATGTCATCTGTGACTTGCTCAGTTTCTTAGTCATGCCCCTTCAACAGGGCAGTTTGTGTTTCCATCTTGGCAACTTCAAAGAACGGCAGGCCAATCCCCTATGTACGACTAGATGTTAAGCTAAACAGCATACTAATTTCACTAACGAGGCCTAACTTCTACCACAGGGTGTGGTGGCACACGCCTTTAATCCCAGCACTTGGGAGGCAGAAGCAGGCGTATCTCTGTGAGTTCAAGGCCAGCCAGGGCTACACAGAGACACTCTGTCTTGAAAAAAAAAAAGACACCTGGGAAGAAGTGTTTGAAGTTTATTCAAGTTGTCCTGTGCATTGACAGTTCCTCTTTATTGCTGACTGCAATTCTATCCTATAAATGTAGTAATTATTGGTTTAGTTTTTTTGTTTTTGTTTTGTTTTGTTGTGGTTCTGAGACAGGGTTTCTGTGTGTATCCCTGCCTGTCCTGGAACTCACTCTGTAGACCAGGCTGCCCTCGAACTCACAGAGATTTGCCTGCCTCAGCCTCCCGAGTGTTGGGAATAAAGGTGTGCACAACCTCATCCAGCAATTACAGATAGCTGTGAACCGCCATGTGGGTGCTGGGATTTGAACCTGGGGCATTTGGAAGAGCAGTCAGTGCTCTTAACTGGTGAGCCATCTCTCCAGCCCTTGTTATGTTTTTTGAGACAGGGTACTTCTATGTAGCCTTGTCTGGCCTGGAACTTGCTCTGTTGACCAGGCTGGCCTCAGTCTCACAGAGATCCACTTGCCTCTGCCATCTGAGTCCTGGGATTAAAGTCTTGTGCCACCACACCCAGCTAGTTATTGCTTCAGTTTTATGAAAGATCTTTTCTCCTATATAGGGAAAAGGGACTTGTAGGCACGGGAGAACTAGACAGTCCACCAAGCCACACTGAGCTGTAGCCATTTTGTTTCCTTGTCATAGATTGATACAACTTGATCTTGGTCAGTTTCCTGACCACTGCTGATCCTGCTAGCCACTTTCAACCCAAGCTATGTTTCTCAGAAACCTCCACAGGCCCCCAGAAAAATGTGCTGGAAACACATGGAGCCCAGGCTCCTGGCACCTTGCCATCTCTTCACAAAGCCTCTCTGTGGTCTCTTACCACCCTGAGCCAAGCGGAAGGACTCCACAGACACTTGCTCCATTCAAAATATGGCAACTCATGGCCAAAGTCTGGCATGTCACCTTCAGGGTGATGCAGTCATGGCAGTGTGGATAACAAGGTCCAGGAGTGAGGAAACTGATTTGGGGTTCTAGCTCAGCCACCTGGCTTTCCCTTCCCAGATCAGTTACAGCTCTTTGACCATTACGGGGGCACATAAAGACCAACACCTGAGCCACCCCAACATCTTACTTGGGCCTGACCCTGAGGCCCAGATGGCTAGTTAACATTTGCAAGGAATGTTTAGAGTGTATGGGATGAGACACACACCCTACCCCAATATACACCAAAGGCCGTAGACTTGCACACAGCCAGGCAGAGAATGGGTGCAAGTACAAGACAGTGCTGGGGGATGGAGTCTTAGGAGGAGCCTCTCATTTAAACAGGGCACAGAAAGGCAGTTAGGATTGGAGGGGGAAAGATATTTGGGGGGTAGAGATGACAATGGCTTTGGGAGCAAGCCTAGAGGAATGAGCAGAAACTCTGAAACAGGCCCAGGAAAAGGAAGCAGAGATAATGGCATTGCAGGTGGGAGTGTGAAGTAGAGCTGGGCGGGGCTGGGCAGGGCAGAGGTGGTGGTATCCCTTGGTGTGCCGGCTGCTGGCCCTACGCTCTCTTGTCCTCCATTCTCTCCCAGCTCCTCAAGCTGGGTTCCTGCCTCCTGGAGAGTGGGCATCATTACCTTGCTGCCAGCCGTGCCTTCATTGTGGGCATTTGTGACCTGTCTCGCTTGGGTCCACCAGAGCCCATGATGCAGGTATGTGGTAATTCCGAGCCAGAGTTGTGGTTGCTGAGGGGCAGGGGACTGGGATAAAGAGGCACTATGGAAGAGGAGGGCCACCCTGGGGTCTGCAGAGCCCAGGCCAGAGCAAAGCTGGGACTATCATCCAAGACGGTGCCCAGCAGGCAGGACCTAGATCCAGTCAAATGGGTGTTGATGTCCCACACCTGGTACTTTTTCTGTGGTTTTTCTTGCCCAGGAGTGTCTGGAAAAATTCACTGTGAGTCTCAACCACAAGCTGGACAGCCACGCCGTGAGTGGGAGATGTGGGGCTGGAGGTGATGACAGGGATGGGACAGGGTTGACCAAGATCCTGACTCTCACTTGTCAATTTCTCCCAACAGGAGCTTCTTGATGCTACTCAACACACACTGCAGCAGCAAATCCAGACTCTGGTCAAGGAGTGAGATGGGAGGAAATGGGGGCCTTATTCCTCAGAAACTAACCCCCCATATCTCTTCCCATTACCAGGGGGCCTCTTCCATAGGAGGAGCAATGAGGATGGGTGGGAGGTGGCCTGATTTCTGTCTTCCCAGGATTCCCAGGATTTCCCTCTCTACACAGACTGACAGGATAGGTGGACCTTATCCTAAGATTTCTCTCTCCTGGGGCAGGAGGGTAACTCTGTGATTTTGTTTTGTCTCTAGAGGTCTCCGGGGTTTTCGAGAGGCTCGCAGGGATTTCTGGCGAGGGGCTGAGAGCCTGGAGGCTGCTCTTACCCATAATGCAGAGGTCCCCAGACGCCGTGTGCAAGAAGCAGAGGATGCTGGAACTGCTTTAAGGACCGCTCGAGCCGGGTACCGAAGTCGGGCATTGGATTACGCCCTGCAGGTAGGTGCCTACGTCAACCCTACCTCCAGGGTACCTGGCTGTCCCCAGGGTGCAATGGGAGGGAGTGCTTTGATTTCTAGACTGAGCTGAGATCTTCTGGGGCCTTCAGGTCAATGTGATCGAGGACAAGCGGAAGTTTGACATCATGGAGTTCGTGAGTTTCAGGACCAGCAAGGATGGAGAGGAACCTGCTGACAAAGCAGGAGGGAAGAGGGAGAGAGAGGGGTATTCCTCTTCAGTTCTTCTCTGCCCACCTTGCCCATCAGGTGCTGCATTTGGTAGAGGCCCAGGCTACCTATTTCCAGCAGGGCCATGAAGAGCTAAACCGGCTGTCTCAGTATCGGAAGGAATTGGGTGCCCAGGTAAGTACTCCAGACAGGTAAGCTAAGATGACTCTCCTGGCCTGGTTAAGGCAAACTCAGACATCTGAGATGTCCCTTCTACGCCCAGTTGCACAACCTGGTCTTGAACTCGGCTCGAGAGAAGAGAGACATGGAACAGAGGCACGTGTTACTGAAGCAGAAGGTGAGGGCTGGTGCAGGGGACGGGAGGAACATAGGCCTTTGGTTTTGGTCTCTGACTGTCCTAGTTGTCTTTGATTCTCTCGTGCCCGTGCCCCCAGGAGCTGGGTGGTGAGGAGCCAGAGCCAAGCCTAAAGGAGGGGCCCTGTGGCTTGGTAATGGAAGGACATCTTTTCAAACGGGCCAGCAATGCATTTAAGACCTGGAGCAGGTAAGAAGACAACCGTCTCAAATAAACCAACCCAACTGAATATTCTTGGATTGGTAATTATCATGTATTGTGTATGAAGCACATCAAGATACAACCCTCAGCCAGCAAAGATAGACAAACACAATACCTAAGTAACTTGCATGCTATGTTAGAAGCTAATAATAAAACACGTGGCACGGTAGCACACGCCTTTAATCCTAGCACTGGGGAGGCAGAGGCAGGCAGATCTCTGTGAGTTCAAAGCCAGCATGGTCTACATAGCAAATTGCAAGAGAGCCAAGGATACATAGAGGAACTCTGTCTCAAAAAAACAAAAACAAAAAAACCAAGGGTTGGGCTGGAGAGATGGCTCAGCGGTTAAGAGCACTGGCTGCTCTTCCAGAGGTCATGAGTTCAATTCCCAGCAACCACATGGTGGCTCACAACCATCCATAATGAAATCTGGTGCCCTCTTCTGGCCTGCAGATATACCTGCAGACAGAACATTGTATACATAATAAATAAATCTTAAAAAAAAAATAACCAAGGGTTTAGGTGATACACACTTGTAATTTCAGCACTATAGAGGCTAAGGCAGAAAAATTTTGAATTTAAGATTTCAGGTTAGGCAGAGTGGCTTTGGCAAAAACCCTGTGTTTAAAAAAAAAGGTGGGGGGAGCTGGGCATGGTGGCACATGCCTTTAATCTCAGCACTCAGGTGGTAGAGGCAGGTGGATCTCTGAGTTCGGGTCCAGCCTGGCCTACAGAGTGAGTTCCAGGACAGTCAGGGTTACACAGAGAAGTCTTGTCTTGAAAACACCCAAAAAGGGGGGGAGGGGAGATGAAAAAAGAAAGGGGTAATAATGTTATAGAAGAAAAATAATACAGCAAGGGACATGATGATCTGTGTAATGTGAAATTTAGTATCAATTTTGTGTGTGTGTATGTGTGTGTGGTCTTGAGTATTGAATTCAGGGCTTTGACCATGCTAGTCAAGGGATCTACCCCTGAGCTATAACCACAGTCCAGGGTTCCCAATTCTAAATAAAATGTCAGCAGTTGGACTTGGTGGATCATGCCTGCACTTGAGAGGAGCAGGCAGGGTGATTGGAATTCTTTTCTGGAAACAAACAAGGAACAGAACTGTTACTTTATCATGAGGCCAGCTTTGACACCCACTCCCTTTTTTTTTTTTTTTTTTAATTTGAGAAATCTCATGTAACCCAGGCCGATCTCTGACTTCCTATGTAGCCAAGGAAGACCTTGAATTTCTGATCTTTCTGCTTCCACCTCCCAAGAGCTGGGTGGGATTCCAGGTGTGCGCCACTATGGCTGGCTAAGAAAGTAACTGGTGAGTGGAGATTTCAAGGATCTCCGAGGGAAGAATGTGGTAGGCAGATGGAAGGGTTAAAAGGAAGGCCCTGAGTTCCCTGAGTGTTTGCAAAACTAGAGCTGTGGGTTTGGACACAGTGAGGGAGGAAGGAGGAGGAGCTAAAGGGGTTACAAAATCATTGGAGGACTTTGCAGACATTGGTAGGGCTTTGAGGACTATGGGGAAAATGGGGAAGCCCTACAGGGTTTGAAACAGAATGACGACATGTCTTGATGTGACTATTTCATCTTTCAGAACCACCACCAGCCCATAGGGGACCTTGGCACGCATTAGAAAATGAAACCCTTGCCCAACATAGTTTCATCTGTCAAAATCTGTAGCAGTAAGCCGGGCGTTGTGGCGCACGCCTTTAATCCCAGCACTTGGGAGGCAGAGGCAGGCGGATCTCTGTGAGTTCGAGGCCAGCCTGGTCTACAAAGCAAGTCCAGGACAGCCAGGGCTGTTACACAGAGAAACCCTGTCTCGAAAAAAACCAAAAAAAAAAAAAAAAATCTGTAGCAGTAACCCTGGCCCAATGCCAGCAATCATGAAACTAAAGTGAGAAGATGAGAAATTTCAGGTCAACTTGGACTACAGAGGGCTATTTAGGCCACCCTGGGTTACATGGCAAGATCCTAACTCAAGCCAGGTGGAGTGGCGCACGCCTTTAATTCCAGCACTTGTGAGGCAGAAGCAGGCAGCTCTCTGTGAGTTCGAGGCCAGCCTGGTTTAGAAAGCAAGTCCAGGACAGCCAGGACTTTGTTACAGGGAGAAACCCTGTCTGGAAGGGAAAAAAAAAATCCTAGCTCAAAAAAGTAACTGTAGAAGTAGGAGTGATTCCAATGCTCTCATGACACACCCAGAAATAGTGTTTACCGCTATGTTACTAATTTTTATCGCCTTTACAGTGGGCTCCCACTGCTATCCCTTTCAATACTGGCCACACTAGGAAAAAAATTGAAACAATAAACTTAATTAAAAAAAAAAAAAGAAAGAAAGCCAGGCGTTGGTGGCGCATGCCCTTAATCCCAGCACTTGGGAGGCAGAGGTAGGCGGATTTCTGTGAGTTCGAGGCCAGCCTGGTCTACAAAGTGAGTCTAGGACAGCCAGAGCTGTTATACAGAGAAACCCTGTCTCGAAAAACCAAAAAAAAAAAAAAAAAAAAAAAAAAAAAAAAAAAAAAAAGAAAAGAAAGAAAGAAAAACTGGGTGTGGTGGCATATGCAGGTGAGCCTGGCATTTGGGGTGGAGGAAGAAGGATCAGGAGTTGAAAGCTAGCCTTACTGCCATCTGCTGGAAGGCAGGCTTCATAAGTATGTCCAATCTGAAGAGCAGCCTTACCAGTCCCATTCTGCATAACTCCCCACTGTTGTCCTGAATGTCTTCTGCAAGCTACTTAGGGGAAAAAGAACACAATTTCTCTTCTGTCCATACCTTTTTTTCTTTTTTTTGGTTTTTCGAGACAGGGTTTCTCTGTGTAGCCCTGGCTGTCCTGGACTCGCTTTGTAGACCAGGCTGGCCTCGAACTCACAGAGATCCGCCTGCCTCTGCCTCCCGAGTGCTGGGATTAAAGGCGTGCGCCACTACGCCCGGCCTTTCTGTCCATACCTAAGCTTGTCCCTACGTGGTCCATGGATTTAACCACTTCCATCTCCTCCAGACGCTGGTTCACCATTCAGAACAACCAACTGGTTTACCAGAAGAAATACAAGGTGGGTATGTCCTGAGTGCCTGGGTTCTAGATAAACTCAGCCTTTGCTTACCATGGCTGGCCCCTGGCCCCCTGTCTCACTATCTGCCAGGACCCTGTGACTGTGGTGGTGGATGACCTTCGTCTGTGTACAGTGAAGCTCTGTCCAGATTCAGAAAGGCGGTTCTGTTTTGAAGTAGTGTCCACCAGCAAGTGAGTGCGGTCCTTGAGACAATATTCTAACATGTCTGAATAGTTACAAACCAAAAAGGCAGGGCCACCAAAATGAGTCTTCCCGAGCAGTTCCAGGGCCTTTGGTTAGGTTGAGGCAGGGAGCACAGGCTGAGAGCACAAGGTGGTATTTTGGATATTTTGGAAGATGCTGCTGATTGCTACAGCAGGGCAGGGCTGCACTTATGACGGGGATTGCATTCCAATAAATTCGTTGTCAGTTGAAAAGATATTGAAAAACCTGCTGTGCACATAGCCTAGACTTAGCCTACCTTTGTTTTTGTTTTTAGGTTTTTCGAGACAGGGTTTCTCTGTGTAACAGCCCTGACTGTCCTGGAATTCACTCTGTAGATCAGGCTGGCCTTGAACTCACAGAGGTCTGCCTGCCTCTGCCTCCCAAGTACTGGGATTAAAGGCCTGTGCCACCAAGCTCAGTGACTTAGCCTACCTTAAACATGCTAGAAATTATTAGTCTACAATTACAAGTCTCTTTTACAATAAAGTGCTATTGAATACTGAAAATCAAAATCAAAATGACTGTGTAAATACACCTTTGTGCATTATGTTGAAAAATAGTAAATCAGCTGGGGAGGGCACATTCCTTTAATTCCAGCACTGGAGAGGTAGAGGTAGGTGGATCTTCGTGAGTTCAAGGCCAGCCTGGTCTACAAAGTGATCCCAGGACAGCCAGTACTGTTACACAGAGAAACCTTGTCTCAAAAAAACCAAAAAAAAAAAAAAAAGAAAGAAAGAAAGAAAGAAAGAAAAAAAGAATAAATATGCCAGTGAGATGGCTCAGCACCTGCCAATCTTGATAACCTGCCCTACGACCACATGGTAGAAGGAGATAATCAACTCCACAACATACTATGCACATGTATGCACATACAAACACACATACACGTTTAATAATGTAGTCTTCTTGTTCTCTTTCTTTCTTTCTTTCTTTCTTTCTTTCTTTCTTTCTTTCTTTTTGGTTTTTTGAGACAGGTTTCTCTGTGTAACAGTTCTGGCTGTCCTGGACTCACTTTGTAGACCAGGCTGGCCTTGAACTCACAGAGATCCGCCTGCCTCTGCCTCCCAAGTGCTGGGATTAAAGGTGTGTGCCACCACACCCGGCCATGTTGTTCTTTTTCAAGAAGGGGTTTCTCTGTGTAGCGTTGGCTGTCCTGGAACTCACTCTGTGGACCAAGACTGGCCCCGAACTCACAGAGATCTGCCTGCCTCTGCCTCCCAAGTGCTGGGATTAAAGGTGTGTGCCACCA
>CAJQZJ010001558.1:26877616-26899665 GCA_907164525.1 Lophiomys imhausi
TCTGGCCCTCCTAGGAGGTGCCCTGCTCTCTTGTTCCTGTCCTGGCAGTGAAAGCAAAGCATACCGTGCACCCCGCTCCTACCCTAAGTCCAATTCTGCCAAGGAGTATGTGTGAGCTGGGGTGCTCAGCTTATTGGCAAGGTGGGGGACAAAGGCCTCTTGGTCACTCCATCCCTGAACTCCATGTACAGTTCTCTTGTTGGGAGGGCAGTTGGGGGGAGGGATAGGGAAAGGAAGACAAAACATGGGGAGGGTGTGCTTTTTGTACAGTAATAAAAATTAAGTTTTGGAAACTAGTTATCTTTTCAGGCCTCCTTTCTCCATACTTGCACAGGACTTGGAACTAGGGAGTACCTTGAGCAGCAGGAGAACTGAGGAGAGTGCTGGCCTTCAGTCCCACGTTAGCCTAACACCTGGCTCTAGTCTTGGGTTCTCATTCTCCTCCAAACTTAGCCCCATGGATATTCATCCTGTGTGCCAAGATGGTAGATGGGTGTGTACGTACAGGTCAGAGGACAGCTTTGTGTGTAGTGGGCTCTTCCCTTTTACCATTCTGTGGTTCCAGGGACTGAACTCAGGTTGCCAGGCATGTGGCAGCTATCTTTACCTGCTGAGCTATCTCACCAGCCCTACCCCCAACATCGACTCTTGTTTAAGCAGTTACCAGGCCTTTTTGATTAATACAGACAAACACACACACACACACATTTTATTAGAAACGGGCATGGGAAGAGGCAGTTTCTTATTCTCTTGCTATACACTAGACCCTTACCACACTTTCTGTCCCAACTAGATGGTGCTCCTTGGCTCACACAACAGAGCCTCCATAGAGCAACAAAGGCTGGATAGGAACAGTGCACACAGCAGGATGGTTCTGAGCCCACAGCCTTCCTCTCCCATTTGTCTGTCAAATGTCTAGGTCATCATCTGGGTCTTCTTGGTCCACGTCATCAAAAGCATCTGGCTCATAGAAGATGTGGCCAGTTGTCTGGCCTGGTATAGGGCGCAGCAGAGCTTGCTGTCTGAGGAAGGAAGAAGTGATAGTGATGATAATGATGAGGAGGAGGAGGGTGGGCAATTAGTCAGGTCTGGATAGTTCCCTATAGGTGATAGCGATATTCACGTAGGCAATCCGTCCTAGGTCTCTACTCCCTCCTCTAAAGCTCCAAGAGTAATCAGAGCTGAGATAGGGCCTGCCTTGCCCTGTTCTAACAAAACCCAAGTCCTTAGCAGCTAGGAAGCAAAGACTCTTCAGTCTTCCTTCACATCCACCCACACACTTGGCACAGAACAAGAGGCAACTCCTGAACCCGTCACACCATGAATGTCACTGTTTTTTCACTGCTGCCTGGAGAAAAGCCCCTCCCTCAATCTGGTGTGGCTCAGCCAGAGCTTATGGCTCTGCTGGAGGGAAATGTAGAAAGGCCCTCTAAACTGTGGGAATTCTGTACAGGTGGGTAGGGAACCACTCCCTAGACTTGTCTCTGGAGGTGGACTTCAGCCCCTATAAAATCTTGAGGTTAATCAATAATCTGTCATCGCCCCACCTTTCTATGTCCCAGATGCTTAGATCCAAGCTCAACCTTACTTTTCAGGGCTGAACTGGAAAGGCAGAGTGAGGTTGTCTCTGGCTTCTCTTTCTTTCTTGGACAGGCGAAGGTTAAAGGTCAAATGAGCCGTGGGATCCACCTGTAGGTACAAGTGCTGTTGTGCGTTCAGCGCTACTTTTCAAGCCCCAGACCCCCGACATCTCTAGTTTTCTGTCTTTTTTTTCCTTTCTTTTTTTGTTTTTTTTTTTTTTTTTTTTTTAGACACAATTTTTTTTTGTTGTCCTGGAACTCACTCTGTAGACCAGACTGGCCTTGAACTCAAACTCAAGAGATCCGCCTGCCTCTGCTTCTTGGGGGCTGGGATTAAAGGTGTGTGCAAAAAACACTGCTGGCTATTATCTCTAGCTTTTATTTTTCCTTTTACCAGATTATACTCTCATCCTGGCCCTGCCACTTTTAGATACCTGGGTTGTGTGAGGATCTGGGTGTAACTCAGAATGGAGGGGAAGCCTCTCATGGAGATCCAGGTTGAAGTCAGGAAGAACAGAGAACCACCAAGTCTAGGGAAGAAAAAAGAAAAAAAATTTCCCCTCATTTATTTGCTATAGACAGTTCTTTAATTGGTTAAGTTAATGGTGTTTTTTATCTGTTTGTTTATTTGTTTTGAGACAGGGCTTCTATGTAGCCCTGCTGGTCTGGAAACCATGTAGACCAGGGGAGCCTTGAACTCAGAGATGTGCCTGCCTCTGCCTCCCAAGTGCTAGGATCAAAGATGTGTGCTACCATGTCTGGCTCGTTTATGGGGTCTTAAGTTGAGCAACTCTGAGTTCAAATCCTGGGTATTTCATTTGGTTTATGCTTTATTACTTAGGTAAGTGACTTAAATTTTAACAAGCCTGGATTTGTCTCCTAGTCTGAAAAACAAGGATAAAAAACAATTACTTTACAAGGGAGCTCTGAAAATTGAAAGAGAAAAATGATTAAAAACCACACACACAGGGAAGGGACTGGAGATGGAGCTCAAGGGCAGTGTGTGTGCTGAGCACGTTCCCTCTCAAGCACCACAAAAATAAGACACAGCGGGCCAGACATGGCGGCACACACCCCTTTGACCTCAGCACTTGGGAAGCAGAGGCAGACAGATCTCTGTGGGTTCAAAGGTAGCCTAGTCTTCAAAAAAAAAATCAAGTTCTAGGACAGATAGGGCTACACACTGTTTGCTTCAAACAAAATGAGACAAAACAAAATTAACAACATGGAAGGAATTAGGAATTACATCAAGTTTCTAAGACAGGATCTCATATATCACATAGCCCAGGCTGTCCTTGAGCTTACTCTTTTTTTTTTGGTTGTTCAAGACAGGGTTCTCTGTGTACCTTAGCTGTCCTGAATTCACTTTGTAGACCAGGCTGGCCTTGAACTCAGAGATCCACATGCCTATGCCTACTGAGTGCTGGGATTAAAGGTGTGTGCCACCACGCCCAGCTGTATTTTCTTAATTAGTGATTGTTGGGGGTGGGGAAGGTTGGCTTGTGGACTGGTAGTCCTGGATTCTTGAGGAAAGTGGGCTGAGCAAGCCAGTAAGCAGCTCTTTCCTGGGCTCTGTATCATTTCCTGCCTCCAATTACTGTCCTGGCTTCCTTCAATGATGGACTACAGTGTGGAAATGTAAGCCAAACAAACCCTTTCCTCAACTTGGTTTTGGTCATGGTGTTTCATTGCAGCAACAGAAACCCTGACTAAGACAATGGTCCTTCTTTGATCCTAATTCTCTAGTCTTTCCTGTTGTCTCTCCTCACCTGGTAAGTTGCACGTTGTTGGGGCCTTCGATAGAGGATGGAGGCTGAAGACTGGCCCATTTTACCACTCAGAGTCACCTCTGTGTGAGCAAGGGTGCTCAATGCTCCCATGGGACCAGGGCCATGAAGCTCTTCATGCAGTAGGCCCAGAACATGTACCTGCTCTTCTAGGGAGTTATCATCTGGAAATGCAGAGCATCAAAGACATCAGATAACATTTATGTGAAGGCCTTGGAGCAAACCGTATAAAGAAAGGAGAGGCCCACATTCTACCATAACTGGACTCACCTTGGCCAATCTTACCATCTCACCACATTACTATCCCACACCCTAATTATCCAATGAGAATCGGTCAGGGGTCCACTGACTTCAGTTCTTCAGCATGACATGAGCAATTTAGCTCGAGTGTACAGACTTTCCCGCCTCATCAATTACCAAGCTGCTTGTATACTGTGCATGTCAGACAGTCTCTTCCTCTCTCTTTGGGAGCATTAAAACATGATACACTGTGGTAGGTTTAGTGTTAGCATATAATAGCATAGGGAGAGCAAAAGCCTGGACTTTAAAAGACTTACTTCCGAAGTGACATGTCCTTGGGAAATTCATGCCTCTCTGCAAAAAAGATTTGAAAAAGACTGAGCCCAGGGGCATAACTTGAAAAGAGCATGAAAGCCTCTGCTGAAGTCAAGATGCACGTAGACAGGGAGCTTGGCTCCTCTGTCTTGTTTCAATCTCATTGAAAAGCTTCACCCTCTGATGTTGACTGGTTTCGGGCCTGGAGAGGAGATGGATTCTCCCTGAGATTTTGGAGCATTTAGAATTTAGAATTGTCTTTCCTCAGAGCTCCGGGACCTCGGGCCTTTGCAGGCCATAGGCATCTGAACAGGTGAGCCACCTGGGAAACTTTCATATGTTAAATATTTAGTCACTAAAACTCTGGAGGTGATTCCTGCTTGATTAACTGTCTTGGATCTGACAAAGGAAATTCAGAAACTTTAAGAGATCTTAAGACTGAAACATTGTATGAAGACCAGCCATCCATCAGGACCCATGCTCAGAGAAAAATATCCTTTTGAGAAACCTTAGGTTAATGTTAAATGCTTGTGTTATAGGTACTAAGAAGTTTTAGGTGTTAGGTTTCAGAGTTAGGGTTTAGGTTTAGGATTAAGGAATTTTATAGACAATTGTTAGGTAATTGTTAAGTTTTAATAAATATATGTTTGATAAATAAAAATTTACTGTTACAACACACTGCACTAAACACTTTGGCACACTTTACTTTTTACATTGATTTTATGCATGTTTATGTGTACGTCCCATGGTGTGCTTGTGCCATGGCATGCTTGTGGAGAGCAGAGGCTAACTTTTGGAAATCCTTTCTTCTACCATGTAGGATCTAGGTGTTGAATAAAAGTCATCAGACTTGGTGGCAAGCATCTTTGCTCACTGCGTCATCTCCCTGGGTGGTCCAATTTGGCACAGTTTAGTGTTTTTTTTTTTTTTTTTTAAAACATTTATTTATAAGCCGGGCAGTGGTGGCGCACGCCTTTAATCCCAGCACTTGGGAGGCAGAGGCAGGCGGATCTTTGCGAGTTCGAGGCCAGCCTGGTCTACAAATTGAGTCCAGGACAGCCAGGGCTACACAGAGAAACCCTGTCTCGAAAAACCAAAAAAAAAAAAAAAAAGACTGGCCTCGAACTCAGAGATCCACCTGCCTCTGCTGGGATCAAAGGCGTGCACCACTACCACCTGGCTAATGTAGTCTTTTTAAAAAGTTCATGGCCTATCTAGACTCCTAGCTAGTTTGAAGTCAATCTGGGCAGTTTATCAAATCCTATCTCAAACTAAAATAAAAATGGCTTGGATGTAGCGCAGAGGCAGTGTGTTTGCCTAACATGCACAAGGCCTTGGGTCCAAACTACAGTGGAAATAGATACATAAGTAAAAAAAAAATTTAATGTGTATACTCAGCTGGGTACCAGGTGAATATCAGCTTGCCCATGCTGCCTCATGACTCCCACTCTGTCCCCATCATCACCGTCTGCAGGTCCTGCCTCCTCCAGGCTGACTCTGAGCGTCTCCTGCAGCTATGGGTCAGTGCCGTTCAGAGCAGCATTGCCTCGGCCTTCAGCCAGGCTCGCCTTGATAAGAGCCCTCGGGGGCCAGGCCAGGTACCTTAATGTGGGCCGTGCTTCCCTGGGAGATGGAGCCTCACCCTTAAGCTCCTTGCTCATCCTTTCTTCTCCTGTCTCCTCTAGATCTCAGGACACCTTGCCCTGAGCTCTGCTGCCACTCTGGGCTGTGGCGGGGGAGTCAGAGGAAGGGAACCTGGGGGAGTTGGCCAGGTGGCAGCCCAGGTACAGAGTGTGGATGGAAATGCCCAGTGCTGCGACTGCAGAGAGCCAGCCCCGGAGTGGGCCAGCATCAACCTTGGTGTCACTCTCTGCATTCAGTGTTCTGGCATCCACAGGTCATTCCCTAAGACCCCCAGCATAAGCCCTGCTGCCAATTGCAAGATGTCCTATCATACAGGCTCCTCTCATGCACCCTACCCTGGCTTTTCCTAACATTTTTCTCTGTCACTGGCCACCAAGCTTGCTGCACAAAGTGTACATGAGTTGGATGTGGACAGCCTTGGGGGACTCTGTGAGGAATTTATTTTCTCGATCACAGGAAACATGGGTTAGGATTGCTGAGGGTGGGATAGCCAACAGACCTCAAAGAGAGAAAGAAGGGGTTGTGAGGTCCTAGCAAATTCTTAAGGTCTCACCACCAGTCTGAAGTACACAGAGGGAAGGGAGGTGGCATGCCAAGAATGTCCAGACAAAATTACCACGAGCAAAGAAGGAGGCTAGAGAACATGAAGTCTTAAAATGAAACAGATGATGAATGGTGGGCAGGCCAGAGCCAGGTCAAGGATAAATGGCCTCTTGGCCCTGCTCCTCTACGCCTCCACACAGGCCTGGCCTCTGAGTCTTTTCAGTAGCTTCCCCAGGCCACTGCTCACACAGGGCATGACTCTCCCTCTGGCCCTCCAGGAGCCTTGGTGTTCATTTCTCCAAAGTCCGTTCTCTGACCCTTGACTCCTGGGAACCAGAACTAGTGAAGGTAACCAGGGATATTGTGAAGACAAAGGACCAAGGTGTCCTGTGGGCTCAGATACTCACCCCATCACCTGACCTCTTTCTCTCGGCCTCTTCTGGGCCTCCTGAAGCTTATGTGTGAGCTGGGGAATGTCATCATCAACCAGATCTACGAAGCCAGGGTGGAGGCCATGGCAGTGAAAAAGCCAGGACCCAGCTGCTCCCGGTGAGATTGGGGTGGAGGTACCCAGGGCTTCCCTTCAGTGGGGGGGTGGCAAGTGGGCCCGAGGGATCAAAGACTGTCTCTTTTTCCTACCTCCAGACAGGAAAAGGAAGCCTGGATTCATGCCAAATATGTGGAGAAAAAGTTCCTGACCAAGCTTCCTGAAATTCGAGGGCGAAGAGGTGGCAGGGGACCCCCAAGAGGACATCCTCCTGTACCTCCAAAGCCTTCCATCAGGCCGCAGCCGGGAATTGTCAGATCCAAGTCAGGTAGTCTGTCTGGCTCATTGGTATATGCTTAGTTCCAGGACAGGTTCTATAGGGAAGCAGGATATGAGGTCCAGGATGTTCCCTGGAGGAAGTTGGAAGGACCAGACTACAGTGTGAGTAGGTCACCAGTCAGTGGTAACATTGATGTGGGGAAAAGGTGGGTGGAGTATGTCAGGGAGAGCCCCAAAAGGAGAGGTGTCTCCTGTATGAGAAGAGGCAGGAGAGAGGTTGAGCTTGGCATCTCCAGAGGTTTGGAAAAAGGGATATGAGTCTAGCGAGGGGAGAGGAAGGTAAGAGCTGAGTCTGTCAGGGAGTCAGCTCACCTCTGGCATCCAGCCAGTCTAGGGAGATGACTGATACCACCTCTTCCACACCCAGGCCCTGCACACATATATCCCTTCACGTATGCACATACACATCACTCCCATCTCTCACCACAACCCTGAGTCACAAGGGCCTCCCCAAAGTTGGGACGTGACTTAACCCCACTGCAGCATGGGGACTATGCTGAAGATTTTTCTTTCCAGACTCAGCACTTATTCTTCTTAACAGAACTAAATCCCCTCAACAGAGTCCCCATCTGATGACATAGGAAGTTTGCACCCTGGGGCCTTGCTGTTTCAAGCTTCTGGACATCCTCCATCTCTTCCTACCATGGCTGATGCCCTGGCCCATGGAGCTGATGTCAACTGGGTCAATGGGAGTCAGGGGAATGCCACACCTCTGATCCGGGCCACAGCTGCTGTGAGGACCATGCTGACCTCCCCTGCTATACCCTAAAGCTCCTCATGACTCTCCCAGGGGTCTCCATCCCATAGGGAAAGATAAGTAATATAGACTGGGTGTTGGAAGTGTGATTTCAAGGTGGTGGGTCACATTTTGGCCTCAACGCTTGCATGAGATTTTAAACAAGCTATCAATCTCTGTGCCTTAGTCTTCTCATCTATAAACTAGAACTACCAGGAGGCCAGAGGGATGGCTCAGCAGTCAGGAGTACTTGCTGCACTTGCTGAGGACCAGGATTAACTTCCCAGCACCCACAGGCAGCTCATAACTGTAACTCCTGTACCAAGAGATCCAACATCCCCTTCTGGCTTCCTGATTCATTGCGTGTGGTACACAGAAATACATGTAGGCAAAACATCTATACACTTAAAATAAAAATTAAAAAAGTCTTTAAAAGAATAGGAATAGCATGCCTCATCAGGGTGCAGGATAGTTTTGTTTTGTTTCTTTAGTTTTTTGAGACATGGTTTCTCTGTGTAGCCCTGGCTCCCTGGCTGGCCTGGAACTCACTCTATAGACTAGGCTGGCCTTGAACTCAGAGATCTGCCTGCCTCTGCCTTCAGAGTGCTGGGATTAAGATTAAAGGCGTATGCCACCAACACCTGGCTTTTTTTTTTTTCCAAGATGGAAAAAAATAATAGCCCTGGCTATCTTGGACTCACTTTGTAGACCAGGCTGCCCTCAAACTCAGAGAGATCCCCCTACCTCTGCCTCCCAAATGCTGGGATTAAAGATCCAGCTCTGCCAGAGCCTTTATCACATTCTCTTAAGACTGGTGTTAAGTTAGACTCTTCTGCCAACTATGTGAATGTCTCCACTTGATAGGTATACCAGAAAAGTCAACTGCAGGGCTAGAGAGATGGCTCAGTGGTTATGAGCACTTGTACCACCACGCCCAGTCCACCTGGATTTTGTTTGTTTTTTATTTTTTTGAGACAGGATTTCTCTGTGCAACAAAGCCATGGCTATCCTGGACTCCATTTGTAGACCAGGCTGCCTCAAACTCAAAGAGATACCCCTGCCTTCTGCCTCCCACATGCTGGGATTAAATGCATGGGCCATTATGCCCCGCCACCTGGTTTTTTATTTTATTTTTAAAATGTACACTGGTGTTTGCCTGCATGTATATCTCTGTGAGGGTGTCGAGCCCCCTGGAACTGGAATTACAGATAATCATGAGTTACCGGGTGGGTGCTGGGAATTAAATCTGGCTTCTTTGGAAGGGCAGCCAGTACTCTTAACCACTGAGCCACCTCTCTAGCCCCAGGATAGATTTAATACCAAAGCATGTGGAGAGTGATAGCCAAAGTGGACACCTAGTTGTACCCTGAATCCCACAGTCCTATCGTCTTAATTACACCACCCTACAACATCTAGGGATCCACCTCTACAAATGCCATCCCCCCCTTCTTGATCTCTCCATGCAGAATTCTCTTCTGGCCTGTGAATTTCTCCTCCAGAACGGGGCAAATGTGAACCAAGCAGACAGCGCTGGTCGGGGCCCACTCCACCATGCTACCATTCTTGGCCACACAGGGTAGGAGCAATGAAAACGTCACCATGGGGAAGAAGTTTTCTGGGGCTGGGGATAAAACTAGGGGATAGCTGCAGCTAACTTCAGCTGTCCTTTCTAGCCTCGCTTGTCTGTTCCTGAAACGGGGTGCAGATCAGGGGGCTCAAGACACAGACGGCAGGGACCCTCTTACTATTGCAATGGAGACTGCCAACGCTGACATCGTAACCCTGTGAGCATGCCTGAGGGTCAGGCTGTTGCTTGGACAGTTGGTTTATCTTTGGGGTGGGGCTAATGCCAAAACCAGACTTGGAGGGTGAGGTCTGCAGGAGGGTTGTGGTAGGTGGAGCAGGAGCGTGGGCCAGTAGTGTGAGGAAATGGAAGTTCATCTTGGGAGACATTATTAGGACATCAACATTGCAGAAAAGTTCGTGTGTTTGCTCTTTTAAGCACTAGTCTTGGCGGGAGGGTCTTTTAAAGGAGTGATGAAGCTCAGAATGGGGGAAGGGGTTGGACAAAATGGGGAATTGGGGAATAAGAGTGTGAAGTCTTTTTATTCCTTAATCCCCACCCTTTAGGCTACGATTGGCAAAGATGAGGGAAGCTGAAGCGGCCCAGGGCCAGGCAGGTAAAGTAACCACATATTCCCCCAGACCCCAGGTCCGTACTGGAATTCTGGCCCTTGCTTCCCTGTCCCCTTGGCACCCAAATGCATTAATCCTACTGTTCATTCAACAAACACGTTTTAGGCACATCGAACGTGTGCCTGACCCTTGGAACAAAGGAAAAGGCCCCAGTACTGTGCTTAGGATGCATCCTTATTTTTAAAGCGCTTGCCCTGGCAGACCCACCCTGCTGCCTGGTGATGCTCTTCGTAGAAGTCCAGTCTTTTCTCTGTCTTCCTCAGGAGATGAGACATATCTTGACATATTCCGAGACTTCTCCCTCATGGCGTCAGACGACCCAGAGAAACTGAGTCGTCGCAGTTATGACCTCCATACTCTTTGATTCCAGGTCCCTCCCCACCCTGCCGTGGCCTGTTCGCTATTAAAGTCTCTCAGCTTTGCTTTTTCTTTCTCAGTTCATTTACTGTGCGCCACCTGGGAGCCCGGCAGGGTGCTGGACGCAGTGACCACTAATGTGCAGGTGGCCGTGGCTTTCCTGGTTAGGATTTCTCTAACAAAAGAGGAGGCTGACTAGCATTAAATGGCTTGGTGGGAGGGGCTTTCAAGCTCAGGTGACCAGGGAAGCCACCGCGTGGGGGACCCGGATGGCCCGAAGGCATCCCCGGAATGCAATGGCTCAGCACCCGCCCTCCTGGGAGTTCCGGACCAGGATCCAATCGGGAGACCCGGGTTTTCTCTGAATAGAGGGATGGATTGGAGACTCAGTCCGGACCAAGTTGTACCCGTGAGGTCATGCACACCCGCAGGGAACGCGGGACCGTCGCGACCACATCCGTAGCGAAGCCTGTGCATCATCCCACCCCGACTCGGCCGGTCCATCTCGTCCGCCCCGTCTCTCCCGTCGGCCGGGAGCGGAGCCCGGCCAGCCTACAGGGGCGTAGGGCAGGGCGCTAAGGGGCGGGGCTGTTGCTTAAAGGGCTAGTGACCGCTGCCCCGGGCCGCTTCCTGGGGGTGGAGAGGACTTCAGCTGCTTCGGCGACAACCCAGGAAGGCGGTAACGCCCGAGTCCCGAGACTCCGCTTGCTCACAACAGTCCTGAGACACTCTCAGCTCCGATTGCGAGAGCATCGTCTCTCCCCAGCCATACAGAAAGGCTCGCCACCGGCTCTCATCAGTTCCCTCCATCTTTTGGGACCCGCACCCCTAAGCCTGGCTGACCTCTGGACAAGGTCCTGGGAATCCAGTGTGGACTCTCCTACTGTGAAACTAGCTGAGCCCTTCTGAGTCGGTGCTCGCCACTGTCACCTGCTGGCTGGATTCCGGAAACCCACTGTCTGGAGAAAACAGGAGGAAATCGCTGACCAGGCAGAATCAGAATCGTCTGGACCAAAAGCTCTCCGACCCTGTCTGGCTGCCTTCTGTTCTCTTCGTTGGTTCTTTCCTCCTTTTGGGGATTTCTGTGTCCTGAAGCCCCCAACTGCCATCAAAGTAGCTGGGGTGAGCTGCAAATATTGCTGTCTTGTTCTCCAACCTCTGCCTACCATGTATTGAGTCTGAATGTTACCGCCCAATTCTTCCAAAAATCCAGGAAATTCTGCCTTTTCCTTCTCCTTGCCTGTTTCCTATATTCCCCAAAATTTCCCCCCCTCCTGTGTCTTCTTCACCCCCTTCCTTTGGGGGCCCCGTGACCCTAAATGTGGGAGGGACACTATATTCCACTACATTGGAGACCCTGACACGCTTCCCAGACTCCATGCTGGGGGCCATGTTTAGGGCTGACACCCTTATGCCAGCCAATCTCAACTCGCAAGGAGAGGGCCATTACTTCATCGACAGGGATGGCAAGGCTTTCAGGCATATCCTCAATTTCCTGCGGCTTGGCCGTCTGGACTTGCCCCGTGGATATGGAGAAACTGCGCTTCTTAAGGCAGAGGCTGACTTCTACCAGATCCGGCCCCTCCTGGATGCCCTGCGGGAATTGGAAGCCTCTCGTGGTACACCTGCGTCCACAGCTGCCCTGCTCCACGCAGACGTGGATGTCAGCCCCCGCCTGGTGCACTTCTCTGCTCGAAGGGGCCCACACCACTATGAGCTGAGTTCTGTCCAGGTGGACACCTTCCGAGCCAACGTCTTCTGCACTGATCCTGAGTGTCTGGGTGCCATGCGTAACAGATTTGGTGTGGCCAGTGGGGACAGGGCAGAGGGGGGTCCACATTTTCGCTTAGAGTGGGCCTCCCGCCCCCAAGAACTCCCTGAAGTGGAATATCAAAGACTCAGGCTGCAACCACTGTGGACTGGGGGTCCGGAAGATCGCCGGGAGGTGGTGAACACGCCTACCTTCCTGGAGGAGGTGCTGCGAGTGGCTCTGGAACACGGCTTCCGCCTGGACTCTGTCTTCCCAGACCCTGAAGACCTTCTGAACTCTAGATCCTTGCGTTTCGTCCGCCATTGAGGATGCTAACTCTTCACTTGACTGTGGAGAGGAAGGGGAAAGAGTCAGCCAAGGGGCTAATGGCTCTTCCCAAAACCTCTTTCTAGTTCTGGTGTGGGAGCTATGAGAGTCAGGGATCCCACCACACCTGACTGGAGCCTAGGTGTAGGCTGGGATTTCCAAATCGAGCTGCCCTCACTCCCAGGACTCATGAATGGTTCAGGAGATCTGCACTGGGGCTTATCCTGGGAAAGCATCATGGATTCTCTAGCCTATTCATGCTTGAGGATAGGTCCTCTGTATTCAGGGGTGTGGAAAAGTAAGAAAGCACCTCTTTGCCCAGGTTAAACCTAGCAGGACTCTGGAGGATTGAGCACTAGGCTGAAGGACATACTTTAAATTACCAAATGTGATGTATTCCCAAGGCTGTGGCTTCCTCTCCTGGAGCTGGTACTTTATCTTACGGTGACCATTAAGAGGCCAGACTACTCGGGAGGCTCCTTTACTATGCCCCAAGCCACCTACTGTGGGAGATTGAAAAACACCCCATCCTAGGTTGAAATAAGGGAGCTAGGAGAACCCCCATCAGCAAGGGGACTAGAGCACCCTTCTGGGATTCCAAGTATTTTGGAGGATCTCATATGGGCTGTACAATGGGAAAGATGGTGGTGGTATTTATGCGTGTGTGTGTGTGTGTCCTGATCTTCTTTCATGTTTGTGTGCATGCCAGCCAATGTATCTGGTGATGCTTAGATCCCTAGTATCCTGGTTCCCATTAGTGTTGCTGACTCCTGTGTTTATATGATGGTCCTCCTGTGATCTTGGCATGTCCAGGCTTGTTTACGGTTGCTTAGCAAATCTCCGGGCTCACGTATATTGTGGTATGTGTGAGAACAGATTGAAATTTAGTTTAATCATAGGGTGTGTGTCTTTGCATGTGTGTTTATGCCAACACCACCACGTAGGCAGGAGGGGCTTGTTTGAGTTTGAGTCACTAAGCTCTTCCTATGAGAGGTAAAAGCCACTGGGCTTAGCTGGGCCTCCGAGACCTCTGGGAGTTCTTGGTTACTGAGACAACCATTAGCCTGTTGCTAGGAAATAGCTGGATAAGGCCTAAGGCTGTCCTGGGCAGAGAGGAAATAAAGAGTTGGGAGAGTAGGGGAGGATGTGGGAAGGGGTACCTGGGTGGATGGGACATACATGGACATCTTCACTGGAGGGGCCATTCAGCTATCACTGTGACTTACAAGAAGAAAAATAAAATTGCTTTTAGAAGCACAAGTGTGTAAAGGCCGCTCTCCCCCTGCAACAGAAATCCTGATTTCTCCATCCACCCTCCTAGAGATGTCTTTTAGTCCTCAGTTCTGGGAGTCTAGGGGCTACCCGAGCCGAGGGGTGAGACAATGGCATTGTTCTAGATCAGTCTAGAACCTCCCATGTGAAGGGCTAGAATCGGAACCTCAGAGCGTTCTTAGTTTTCCCGCGTCCAAGTGGGTCCAACCCCCACCCCTCCTTCAGCAGGCCTCATGTGGGTGCTGGCTCTAGGCGGGGTTTTCCTGGCTGTCACCAAGGCTTGTATCTTTTGTCGCCTCCCAGCTCATGCCTTGCCAAGCCGCCTGGCTCAGCTCAGTAGCCAGATGGAGGAGATGCAGTGGAAGGAATGGGCTTCCCCAGATTTCTCAGCTTTTGCCTTAGGTAATACAAGATACAAAGGCTTAGCCCAGCACTAGTCACCCCCATATCCTATATCTTTTTTTTTTTTTTTTTTTTTGGTTTTTCGAGACAGGGTTTCTCTATGTGACAGCTCTGGCTGTCCTGGACTTGCTTTGTAGACCAGGCTGGCCTTGAACTCACAGTGATCCGCCTGCCTCTGCCTCCCAAGTGCTGGGATTAAAGGCATGCGCCACCACACCCGGCCACCCCCATATCCTAAGGGGTGGCTCAGTCTATAGCCCCCATCTGGTCACACTAGCCTCTCCCTTTAGAAGAACTGTGTCCTATGAAATAGGAAGAAAAAAAAAACAAAACTAGAGCCTACTGATAGACTAGCTAATTCTTGCCCCTCTCCACAGATGAGGTGACCATGAACAAAATCACAGAGAAAACTCACCGAGTCCTGAGGGTCATGGGTGAGGTCAGGGGCAAACTGACACCTTGGGGCCTAGGAGGACCCAAGGAAGGGTATGGGGAGAGGGCACATGAAGTCAGGGGCCGATCTGGGAGGGAGCATGGAAGGCAGCACTCATGAAGTCCAGAACAATATAGCTGCGCCATGCCTCTCCAGAGATAAAAAGATCCGTCTCCTCGCTTCCTTCATATTGGCAATGGCTTCAGAAGACTAGGATCCCCCAGTACACCAGGGAAGGTATCGACGGGGAAAGAATCAAGGGGGGTGCCTAGGATTTATAGCCAAGTGGGCTGTGACTGAACAGATCAGTCTTTGACTTTCATTTCAGCTCTCTGTGCGCCCGCGTGCCGTGAGTAAAAGGGCGGTCGAGCCTCTTGGGTGCCTGAGGAAGTTGGGTGGCTGGAAGGGCGGAGGCCGTGGCTTCGCTTGCCACCGCTGCTCCCATTGTCTCCTGCAGGGGGCAGCACCATCCTGTACAACTGCTCCACCTGCGAGGGCAAGGAGGAGTCTTGTTGGCCCCGAAAGCGCTGCTTCCCAGGTTTTTATTCCTTACCCTCCTGAGATCCCTTAAGTTCCCTGATGTGATCCGCGGGATCATCCGCGGCCTCTTGGGTTCCTTGCAGGAAGTCACGATCTGTGGGACACCAGGATCCTGCTCTTATCTATCTTCGGAATTGTCCTGCTTTTGGGTGCTCTGAGCCTCCAGCTGGAGTGAGTTACAGGATAAACAGAGAAATGCTGGAAAACCTTCCTTCCTCCCAAACCCCTTCCCAGCTTCTCTCCAGGCCTCCCATCCTCTATCTCCTTTCAGGTATCGGCACCTGCAAGCGAAAGACTTGTGAAGATGCGGACAGCTTTCCCACCCCCAGCTCTAAGGAATTTATGGTCACAATTTCCATATCCCTTAGGGGGGTAACCAGCCACCTTTTAAACGCAGCCCCAAAGCCTGAAAAGCAAACTTTTGCAATCAATATCCGTGTCAGATGGCCTCCAGGAACCCAGGCACCCGCAACTGGAAAGTTACGCCCCTTCTGCACTCCACCAATCAGACAGAGCAGCGGATGGTGCCAGGAAATTATCTACAGAAGGAAAGAATCCCTTACCACCACCACTCCCACATACCCTCTGTCCATTCCCGGAAAGCGGGGGACAGTTGGCCTGTAGCTGTTGCTCTAGGCCCTCCAATGACTGATCGGGTATCCGGGAATAAGAGTTCTGGAAAACTCTTTCCCCCTGGGGTGAGACCACATCAGTCAACCCGCTGGCACAGAGTCTCTCCATTGTATTAACATTATGCAGGCTGGGGCTTCCCCTCCTACTGGACCCAAGTAAATTTGCTGTGTGATGCCTTCCATCCCTGCCTGGCTGTATCTGCAAATTGGGCAGGCAGATGGGGATGGAGATTCTTGGGAATTCTAATTAGAGTTGCTCCCCCATTGATATTTAGCAATGTCTGGAGACAGTTTTGTTTTGATTGGAGGAATGTGGTACTGGCAGCTAGTGGGAGGAGACCAAGGCTGCTTGCTAAACATCCTGGGACACACAGGAAAATCCTGTCCTAATGTCAACAATTTATGGTGGGGAAACTATGGTACCGGTCCTCTGTGTATCAGGGACTTGGGGGTAGGATGACAGGAGACAGACAGTGAAGAGAGGATTGTCACCAGCCATATGGGATCCCAACCTTCACCTAGTTTTCAAACTAGAGGACAAGTGATCTTGAGTCACCTGGACATGCTTCTGCCCCTTCCAAGTGGCCCCTCTTGAAGCCTTGGTTAGTATAATCTACAACCAGGCTAGAACCACTGTGATCTCCGTTGTTTTCCTCTTTCTTTTTTGTTTTTGTTTTTTTCCAGACAGAGTTTCCTCTTTCTTTTTTGTTTTTGTTTTTTTCCAGACAGAGTTTCTCTGTGGAATAGTCCTGACTGTCCTGGACTCACTCTGTAGACCAGGCTGGCCTCAAACTCACAGAGATCCGCCTGCCTCTGCCTCCCAAGTGTTGGGATTAAAGGCATGTGCCACCACCGCCCAGGCGGTTCTTGTTTTTGAGACAAGGTCTTGTCAGCTTAGCCTGGCTGACCACTTACCATGAAGCCAAAAATGACCTTGAGCGTCTGAACTTCTTGTTTCTACCTCCCAAGTGCTGGGATTATAGGTGTGCACCACCACCACGTGGCCCTCCTTGTTTTACACATTCTAGACAATCCTTTCATTTTATACATGAAAATGATATGAGAGCCAGGGGGTGGTTGTATGAGAGCGCAAACTTGTCTAAGATCATAGGGAAACTCATCTATGCATTTGACAACAGTGAATGTCACCAGGTACCAGGTAGCATCATGACCCAAGAAGGAGTATGAAGCCCCGCCACATCCTGTCCTCCACACCTCTACCCAGTACCTCCTATGCTCAGCCTCCCTTCCCAAGATCAACATTTTACAGTTCTTCTCTCCCTGCCCAGTATCCACAGATCAACGATACCACCCATTATTCCAGGACCTCTCTCCTGTCTGCTCCCTTGTGGTGATCTGCAACCCACCATGAACCTTTTATAGTCTCCCAGACAATCCACCTGGCTATGAACGCTCCTCTTGAACCGAGTCACTCTCTGTGGCCACCTGGGTCCCCCCCCAAACTACGAATTTCACACTGCATGTGATCAACTTGGATTTTGGAGTTAGGCTGCCTGACTTCAAATCCTTGGTCTGCTCTTACTGGGCCTTGATGACTGTTTAACCTCTCTGTACCATTTCCTGATATTTTGTATTTGACACAGTTTTGTTTAGCTGGGAGTAGAGGCTGATGCCACTAGCATCAGCAGTCCCGAGGTTTTTATGAGAATTTGTTATGACTGCAACATTCCTTTAAGGTAAGCACTATTGTATTCGTTTCAATGTATGATATCAGGGACTAGCTACAGCTCAGTGGTGGTGAGTTCCTGCAGAGGAGGCAGGTTCTGTTCCCAGTGCCCACATGGCAGCAACAACTGTCCAAAACTCCAGTTCTGGGGGTCCGGTACCACCTTCTGGCCTCTGTGGGCACCAGGCGTGCATGTGATACACATACCTACATGCTGGCAAGATGTTTATACACATAAAATGAAAACAAAAATCTTTACAAGGTAAATGTATGATACCATCAAGTATAATATATACTATTACTGTATTTAAGAAATAAATACCAGCCGGGCGGTGGTGGCGCACGCCTTTAATCCCAGCACTCGGGAGGCAGAGGCAGGTGGATCTTTGTGAGTTCGAGGCCAGCCTGGTCTACAAAGTGAGTCCAGGACAGCCAGGGTTACACAGAGAAACCCTGTCTCGAAAAAACGAAAACAAAAAAAAAAAAACAAAAAAAAAACAAAAAAAAAACAAATAAATACCCCAATTAAGCTGTGGTATGCTTGTAACTAGAGTTCTCTTGATTTCAAAGATATTAAAATGTAAAAAATGAATAAAAATTTTTTAAAGTTATCTGATTTTTTTTTGTTGTTGTTTTGTTTTTCAACACAGGGTTTCTCTGTATAGCCTGTCCTGAAACTCACTTTGTAGACCAGGCTGGCCTGAAATTCAGAGATCTGCCTGCCTCTGCCTACCGAATACTGGGATTAATGGCGTGCACCACCATGCCCAGAAAATTATCTGCTTTTAAACAATAAGAAGGGAACTGTGTGTGGTGGCTTATGCCATAATTCCAGCCCATGGGATGTGGAGGCTGGAGAATCAGAGTTAAAGTCATTCTTGGTTGCATATTCAGCTTAAGGCCAGCCTGGAGTACAAGAGACCCTGTTTTCAAACCAAACCAAAGCATGATCTAAAGAGATGGCCCAGTGGTCAAGAGCACTTGCTGCTCTTCCAGAGCACATGGCTTGGTTCCCAGCAGCAACAACCATCTGTAACCATTGTTTCAAAGGGTCCACACCTCTTCTGACCTCTACAGATTCCTATATACATATGGTTCATATGCACACACACATACACATAAAATATTTTAAAAAGCAAAAAATAAAATATAAAAAGGAGCCAGGTGGTGGTGGTGCACACCTTTAATCCAAGCACTCAGGAGGCAGAGGCAGGTGGATCTCTGAGTTTGAGGCCAGCCTGGTCTACAGAGGGAGTTCCAGGCCAGGCAGGGTTGTATAGTGAGACCCTGTCTTGGAAAAAAAAAAACAAACGAGAAGGCTGAAGACAAGGGTGTGGTTTACTGTTAGAATGCTTGCTTATCATACCTGGGAGTCCTTAGTTCCAACCATATCACAATCAATCAATCAATCAATCAATCAGTCGTACAATCATACTGAGGCTGGTGATGTAGCTCAGTGGTAGTAGAATACTTGCCTGACAAGGCATTGGGGAAGTAGAGGCAAGAGGATCAGCAGTTCATTGTCATCTTCAGGTCAGCAAGATCAAGGGCAGCCTAGCACACATAAGATCCTCTATCAAGCCGGGTGTTTGAGTTCAAGGCCAACCTGGTCTACAAAGTGAGTCCAGGACAGCCAGGGCCACACAGAGAAACCCTGTCTCAAAAAAACAAACAAAAAAAAAAGATCCTGTATCAAAAAAAAATTTATTGAAGACATTCCCTATCTCTTCCCTGCCTACAGAATATAGCCCTCACTTGTTTACCCTGCCTTTCAGGGTACAAACACCATCAGTTCTTGATTATTTTATCTGCTACTCAGGCCAGAGCCTTCTAAACATAGACCTAACTGGAATTTCCACTGATAGGTTCATGAGCATCTCAGGCTCTACATGTCCAAGCAAACCACCTCTCACTGAGAGATTTCCCAGTCCTCTTTTGGGACCTCTCTCACTCCATGGCAAAGCCATGTTCTTGTCCTCCGTCTTCCTAATGCCTATAAGCTCTCATTAGTAACCAAGTGATTTCCCTTTGTAATATGTAGAATCCAGCTGCCACCTGTTTAGATGAGATCAGGTGCGTTCAGGGTGGTGTGGCTGTGGACTCTGCCACTTGTTTAGAATGTTATCTCCCACTGCTGTCCACCCTGTAATGCTCTCCTACAGCCATATTGAATCACTGTTGTTTCCCAAACACTTTTTCTTGCTACCTTTGCCCTGGCTTGTCCTCCATCTGGAATGCCCTTCTGATTTGGGTCCCATAATACTCTTGCAAAGCTGCCTCTGAGTTATACGAGGGGAGAGACTAGATTCCTTCCCCAGGCATCACTCAGTTATGGCACCTGTCATATCATGGTGGTTTAGGGTTTTTTGGAGGGGTGGGGAGAGGGAGGATAAGTTGAGACAGGACCTCATATAGTCCAGGCTGGCCTTAAACTTACTATGTACTGATGTTCCTGTATCTACTGCTGGTATTACAAATGTGACCAACACTTCCAGTTTGATGATTAATGTCTGTGTGTGTGTGTGTGTGTGTGTGTGTGTAGTATTTTTTAAGGGTACTGAAAATATTGTATGCTAACAAGATACACAACTTGAGGGGTGGGGTGGGAGTTAGCAGAGAAAACAGAGTAGAGGTCACAGGCACAGGCTTTCTGAAATAGACTGGATTTTGCTGACTGCATTTTTGTAGGTTAAGAGTGGGGTGGTAGACGTTAGGCCTTTTTAGTGATTTAGAAAGCAGTTCAGATTAGCATCTGGCAGCACATAAGGAGGAGCTTGACGTTCCTTTAACCTGCTGAAATAAACAAAGCCCAGTTGAGGCCCGACTATATGCCCTGTTGAAGGGGTGTGGCTAAGAAACCGAAAAGGCATGCAGATGACGTTGGTTGCTGTGAAAAGCAATGGGACTGCTGGAGATCACGAGAAATTTTATGGACCCTTGAGACTGCCAAGGATTGTGAGATATTGTGATATATAAGCCAGAGAATTCCACTCCCTCTCTCCCTTCCTCCTGCCCTCACCAACGGAGAAGTCACACTGAAGAAGTGCACAACAAGGTACGCATATTTTAGTCATTAGGGCTCAATGGTCATCAACTGAAAGGCGGAGTCCAAGAGAGAAAGACTTTTCATCGCAAGTTAGCCCGAGAAAGACCTTTTGCTGTACTTCAGCCTATTTAGGCTGGTGGCAAAGCTAGTGGAGTTTGGAAGTCACTCCGAGAAGCTTTAGGCCATGAAGCCTATGGAAAAAGCGGGCCTCAGTTTGGCGTTTGGAACAGACTGACTTTATAAACTGGTCACAATTTGGTGGTTGAAATAAACTGGCCTTGCTAACTGGCAAAGTTAGGCCCAAATGGACACTAAACTTTGAAAGGGACTGCCTTCTGGCATAAAACCAAGTCATCCTGCATGGACCTAACTAAGAATATTAATATCAAGCCAGGTGTGGTGGCACACGCCTTTAATCCCAGCACTCGGGAGGCAGAGGCAGGTGGATCTCTGTGAGTTCGAGGCCAGCCTGGTCTACAAAGTGAGTCCAGGACAGCCAGGGTTATACAGAGAAACCCTGTCTCGAAAAACAACAACAAAAAAAGAATATTAATATCCTTTTAAGAAAGTTAAAATAGCCATAGTTAGGTGTTCATAGATAGATTATAGGTTTTAGGTTATAGGATATAGGTGTTTTATAGATATTTATTAAGTACTAATAATATAAGTGTGTATAAATAAAAATTTTCTGTTACAGAGCAGGCCTGCCCTAGGCCTCCTGGGAGGGGACATTCTCTTCTTTTTTTTTTTTTGGTTTTTCGAGACAGGGTTTCTCTGAATATCTCTGGCTGTCCTGGACTCGCTTTGTAGACCAGGCTGGCCTCGAACTCACAAAGATCCGCCTGCCTCTGCCTCCCAAGTGCTGGGATTAAAGGCGTGCGTCACCACCGCCCGGCAACATTCTCTTCTTAACAAAACAGTGTGAGGTCAGAATGGTCTCTAATGCCTCAGCTTCTTCCAGCATCACAGTGAACTCAGAGACATCCACATCGAGGGTTTGGTGGCCTCATTGGTTCCAAAGAGGCTTGCAGTTACATGACTGCTGAGTAAGATCCTCAAGTGTTTTTGATGATGTGGACACCTTCCAGGGGAGAGGCTTTCTGAGTAACATCAGCCTTAGTCATGACTGTAGTCAGCTAGGCTGGTCACAGTGGACACCAAAGGAGAGCTTGACTTGGTGGTCTCTTTTTTTGTTGTTGTTGTTTTTTGGGTTTTTTCCTTAAGATTTTTTTTGGACAGGTTTTCTCTGTATAACAGCCCTAGCTGTCCTGGAACTCACTCTGTAGACCAGGCTGTCCTTGAACTCACAGAGATCCACCTGCCTCTGCTTTCCAAGTGCTGGGATTAAAGATGTGTGCCACCACGCCCAGCCCCTACAGACAGCCACTACAGACAGCTGTGAACTGCCATGTGGGTGCTGGGATTTGAACACAGGTCCTTTGGAAGAACAGCCAGTGCTCTTAACCACTGTGCCATCTCTCTAGCCCCCGGTGGTCTCTTTTTTTAACCTCTCTAGATCATGTGCTTCCTATGGAGTTGCTTCAGAAGGGTCCGTCTATAGTCCCACCATGTACATAGTTAACAGCAACATCCTCAATGGCTCCAGACCATTGAGGTATGGAGATATGTATATACTCATGAGGTAGGTAGTTCATGAGCTTGGTGCACAGGAAACTGTTGCTTTTCTCATGTGTGTGTGTGTGTGTGTGTGTGTGTGTGTGTGTGTGTGTGTGTGT
>CAJQZJ010001558.1:26907453-26982390 GCA_907164525.1 Lophiomys imhausi
GGCACAAGAGATAAACGCGGACAGGCAGGGTGGTGGTGGTAGGCACACCGAAAGGCTAATTCCCTAGATTTTTTTTTTTTTTTCAAGCTAAAGATGGAAGTGGGGGGTGAGCCTCTGTCCGTGTTTCCTGCTGAGGCATGACGGGAGTGTAAAAGACCTAGGCCATGAGTCCAGCTATCGTGCCCCCAATTCTCAGCCTCCTCTCCATCTGTCATGTTGGGATATAATAAGAAGTGTATAATTTGGTCTTTGTCCCAGTTCCTGCCACAGAGATCCTAAAACCTTCGGAATTTCCCAAGTGAAAGCAGGAGCCAAGAACATCTGTCGCTGTTTGGGATTAAAGCCCCTTTCAGTTCTACCTGAGTTTATGTTAATGAGAAGCTCAGGAGAATGGGGTCTGTTGCCAGATGGTTGGGACTTTTAGTCTCAGCTACTGAGATGGGAAGGGTGGCTAGAGATTGTATCACTGAAGACCATATATAAAGCCTGTATGATGTCTATATAATGGAGCCTCCAAATGAACTCAGCACAGTGCTGCTCAGCAGGCATTGGGCTTGGTGAACAAATACAGGTACTGAGAGGATATCAGGTACCACATGGAGACTCCTGCCGGATCCCTGTACCTCACCTGATGCATTTTTCCAGTTGGCTATTCATCAGTGTCTTTGTAGTGCTTTTTGTTTATTTACTTATTAATTTATGTAGCCTACGGTGGCCCTGAGGCTCCTCCTACCTCCACCTCCCAAACTGTGTCTGGAGAGTGATCTATATATAGCTGTACCTTTGGTTTTGAATGAGAGATCTTCCTAAGTATAGAGCAGGCAAAAGTAAAGGACAAATAACAAGCAGCAGATCGACGCTGCAGATGGACAGCAAAACATCAAAGTGGGAGTTTGTAGCATCCAGCGGAGAGGGCTGGAGTAGTCTGATCGGGGAAGCAATTAAATCTAGGGCTTACAAGCATCCAGCAGAAATCAACTTGAAAAGTTGAAGCTGCTAGCTGGAGTTCCAGTGAGCTCCCTGCTCCTACCTTGTCTTGTCTACTGTAGGTGGTTTTTTTTTTTTGGTTTTTCGAGACAGGGTTTCTCTGTGTAGCCCTGGCTGTCCTGGACTCACTTTGTAGACCAGGCTGGCCTCGAACTCACAGAGATCCGCCTGCCTCTGCCTCCCCGGTGCTGGGATTAAAGGCGTGCGCCACCACCACCCGGCTACTGCTGTAGGTGTTTTTATAGCAGGAGACAAACAACAGTAATCTATGAGAGAAATGGTTCAGCTTCCAGTTGTTCTCAAGGATGGGATGTTTTATTTATTTTATTATTATTATTATTTTATTGAGTCAGGAGTTTTCTGTGTAGCCTTGGCTGCCTCAGAACTTGTTCTGTACACCAGGCTGGCCTTGAACTCAGAGATCCTCCTGCCTGTGCCTCCCGAGTGCTGGGATTAAAGGCGTGTGGTGTGCCATGCCAATTTAGCAATATAATTTGCATTACACCAACCAAGTTCTAGGATTATAGGTGTGGTGTGCACCAGGTTTTCTTTTACTTCTCCTGCCATGACTCCCTTTACATATCTCCACATGTCCCTTACGTGTTAATTCAACTCCCAGTGGAATTTTATGATGCTCAGACCTAGGAGGACATTGCGTGTTCAGAGGAAATCACGTCTCACGTGATTTTCTCTCAAGAAACTCATGAAACCATCATGTTTCTCACCAAGAAATTGGACCTCTTGTTTTTGGTTTTTTTGAGACAGGGTTTCTCTGTGTATCCTTGACTGTCCTGGACTCACTCTGTAGACTAGGCTAGCCTTGAACTCACAGAGATCCACCTGCCACTGCTTCCCAAGCCTCTGCTTGGATTAAAGGCGAGCACCACCATGCCTGGCAGACATTATTTTGTTATTACATTTATTTACTGATTTAATTATTTAATGTGGGGTGTGTGTGTGCACATGCTCCACAGCATGCCTGTGGAGGTCAGAAGACAACTGTAAGAAACGGTTCTCTCCTTCCATTACATAGAGTCCAGAAATTGAACTAGGGTCATCATCAAGTTTGGCAGAAAAATAGCTCTACCCATGAATCATTTGGTCACTCCAACTTGGACATTACCTGTTCTGTCTCTTTGGTCTGGAATGTCTTTTCAGCATCCAACTTGTCCTTCGGTGCTCAGCTCACACTCCCACTTCCACAATGCCCTCACAGTTCCATTCAGTCCAGTAAAAACATTCACTCAGGGCTGTGGCTGTAGCTTGGTGGTAGAGTAGCTAGCATGCATGAGGCCTTGGGTTCAATCTCCAGTATTGAAAGGAAAAGAAGAATATTTGTATTCATTCATTTTTCTGTGCTTTCATATTCATATTTCTGTATTTCTATTCATTTAATTCAGGTTAGGGCCTCTACTTCTAACAGTATTGGTATTGCATGCACATTTTTAACTTCATTTCAAGGTGTAGGGTGGATCGAGCAAGGCTGCTGCAGTAGCCTGGAACTCCTGAGAGATGACTCAGGGTGGTTGGTAATATCTGGTTCCTGGCAGAAACCAAAGAAATTTCTCACTGGAGAAAAACATTCGAAGTTTTGGCTCTGTGATTCCTATAGATTAAGATCGATAGTACATCGTCTCACGATCATGAATCATTAGATACACAAGGGAACAACTCACCATGAGTGAGAGTCAGCAGAAACAAAAATATATATCTGTAAGGAAGTATAATTAGAATCTAAACATCAAATGGTGCCAGGCATGTTGGCTCTGACCTGTAATCTCAGTACTTTGTAGGCAAAGGCAGGGTTGAGGCCAGCCTGGCCTACATAATGATACCTGGTCTCAAAACTACATAAATATTAAACATGTATGTGTGTGTGGTATTTGTAAATCATGTATGCGTATGCGTATGGAGTGCATGTGTAGATGTATGTACACTTGTGGGTACACATGGGGAGGGTAGAGGAGAGCATTGGGTACCCCTGTTAAAAAAAAAAACAAAAAAATAGAACAATCACACATACTTAACAAAGGACTTATATAGAGAGTACAAAAAATCACATACAAATTTGTGATAAGAACAAAAGTGGGCCATTAGAAAGTGGGGGTGAGGGCTGGAGAAATGGCTCAGTGGTTAAGAGCACTGGCTGCTCTTCCAAAGAACCCGGGTTCAAATCCCAGCATTCACATAGCAATTTGTAACTGTTTGTAATGGCCAGGTGTGGTGGTGCACACTGTTAATCTCAGCACTAGGGAGGCAGAGGCAGGAGGATCTCTGTAAGTTCAAGGTTAGCCTGGTCTACAGAGTGAGTTCAAGGACAGTCAGGGCTACACAGAGAAACCCTGTCTTGAAAAACCTAAAAAAAATTTTAAAAGAAAAGAAAAAAGAAAGTGAAGGTGAACCAGGAGATGGTGGAGCACACCTTTAGTCCCAGCACTCTGGAAGCAGAGGCAGGGGGATCTCTGTGAGTTTGAGGCCAGCCTGGTCTACAGAGTGAGTCCAGGACAGTCAGGACCATTACACAGAGAAATCCTGTCTCGGAAAACAAAAACAAAGAAAGAAAGAAAGAAAGAAAGAAAGAAAGAAAGAAAGAAAGAGAAAAGGAAAGAAAACAAGGGCAAGAGAGGGAGGGAAGGAGGGAGGGAGGAAGGAAGGAAGGAAGGAAGGAAGGAACAGACTCTTCACTTAAACAAAATGTGCAGCTCACAGAGAAGGCATAGGAAGACTGGAGGACAGCTTTTGAGACAATACTCATCTTCCCCTGTGAGTTTTTCTAGTTTCTTCTGCTACTGTGTTGTGTACTCCTGGCTAACTGGCCAACAAGACCTTCTGGGAAATTCTTTTGCCTCAGTTTCCCATCTCACTAATGGAGTGTTAGGATTACAGATGTATGCCATGCATCTAGATTTTTATTTGTTTTTTTTTTCCACACAAGTTTTCTCTGTATAATAGCCCTGGCTGTCCTGGACTTGATTTGTAGATCAGGTTGGCCTCAAACTCACAGAGATCTGCCTACCTCCCAAGTGCTGGAATTAAAGGCATGTGCCACCCTGCCCAGCTTAGATTTTTTTTTTTTAAAGACAGTTTCTCTCTCTCTGTAAATCCTGGCTGGCCTGGAACTCACAGAGATCCACACCTGGCTCAGTATCCAGCTTTCTAATGTGGGTTCTAGGGATGGAACTCAGATTATCAGAGATATTTGGCTGTGCCTTTGCTTGCTAAGCCATCTCTCAGAGGCTCACAATGAGACATCTTTATTTAATTTTTCAAATTTATTTATTTTTGTGGTTCTGGGAACTGATCTTAGGGCTTTGCAGATATTAGGGAAGTGTTCGACCACTGAGTGATGTCTCCAAACCATTAGGTTGGTCTTGGTTGACACCGGTGGTGTTTTGAGACAGACAAGGTCTTTCTCTGTAAATCAGGCTGACCTGGAACTCACTATGTAGTCAGTGTTGGCCTCCAACTTGAATCCTCCTGCCTCAGCCTCCTGAGCACTGGGACTATAGGAGTGAACCACTGCATTCAATTAATATATTACTTTTAAAGTCTAATACCCTGACAAGTGTATTTGGGTTCTTTTTATTCATTGTATTTTTTTCAAAACACTTTTATTAATGAATAGCTGACATTGAAGAAATTATATATTTTGACAAGTTTTGATGTGGGTACATACCCAGGAAGCCTTCACTGCAATTGAGTTGATGAAAATAACTTTTCAGAGTTAGGGTTTGTGTTTAGGATTTAGGAATTTGATAGACAATTGTTAAGCATTAATAAATATATGTGTGATAAATAAAAATTTACTGTTACAGGTGGAGCCCAATGGTAGTTAGGCATTATGGGTAGTCTGATTTTCAAAGCAGTAGAAGAAACTACAGGTTTTGACGGTATGACAGAGATTATCAATATAATGGCAATTATTGCTGAATATTTTAAATCAGAACGGATATGTTATGTTCCTTTTCCTTTTTTGCTTTACTGCTTTATCAGAAGGGTTAATCATGCCACAGCCTTACAATTACAAAACTTACAAATACAGGTTGAGGAAATGACCAAAAAGACTAATCATACCATGGCTTTACAATTTCAAAACTTAAAATGCAGGTTGAGGAAATGAAAAGTACTCTATCACAGTCAGTAAATAAAAAGAAAAATGCACCACAGGATGAAACAGACAAACAAAGAGGGTGGTCACAACAAGTTTGGCAACCTTCTCCCGCTCCATACACCTTTGCTTCTGGGTATGCAAGAGCACCTCCCGTGGCTCCAGAAACTGGAAACAATGGTAATGTGGAGCCAAGTGCTCTGCCCCCAGAGGAGCTGCCTGGTACTACACAGGCACCACCAGCAGTTTTTCCAGTGATTTATCAAAATAGGCTTGGTGCTAATGAAGGTCAACCAAATCAGGAATTAACATGGTATGCAATTGATATATTAGATCTGAAAAGATTCAAGGAGTGCATTGTATCTTATGGCTTACATTACTCTTTTGTTAAACAAATGCTTAATAACTGGACAATGTACTGTAGGGAGTTAGAGTAATATAAATTAGATTTAGTAAATTTCTAAGTTTCTGATACAGTCTCTTAATCTGGGGCATGAAGATCAACTTGGCTGTGAGCAATTAGCTTATCAGTTTATGGATGAAGTCACGTGAAACGAGAGGAGTCTCTATGGAATGAAAAACAAGGTTGAAGCCAGGTGAAACAAGGAAAGACTTTATGACCTGGCATTGTTTTCAACTGCTAAGTGGGCAGAGCCCAAATTAAGCTGAAGCAGGTGGAACAAGGAGCGATCCTATTTAAGGACAAGTGGATGAGTCCAGGAGAAGGGCGTGCTAGGGGGTTGCATGCTAGCAAGCTCCGATGCTAGCGAGTCCTCACACTAAAAAGGACAACGAGTAGTTTGTATCCCCTGATGGAGAATGTGCTGGTAGACCAATGGCCAGATCTCCTTGAGGCAGAAAGAAGCTGGTGAGCAGAGAAAGCCTCAGCAAAACAGCAAAGGCCAAGAACTAAACCCTGTGGCTCAACTTTTGCCTAGAGGGGTTTGACCTGTCTGAACAGTGGCCTGAACAGAACTGTGGCCAGCTTTAAAGACTGAGAAAGAGCGGCAGAGTTGCTGAATGTATTGATATGGGTACTCAAAAACAATTACGAACTATGTCTAATGTCCAATACACTAGGTATTGAGTTTCCATATTTATACTAGGGGCCACTGCTGAAATTCCAACACCCCTACCCTTGAAATGGCTATCCAATAAACCTGTATGGCAAGAGCAGTGGCCCATAACAAAGGAAAAATTAGAGGCATTAGAACAATTAGTACAAGAACAGCTGGAGGCTCATCAAATAGAAGAGTCTAACAGCCCATGGAATTCTCTGGTGTTTGTAGTTAAAAAGAAATCAGGAGAATGGTAACAGACTTAAGAGCTGTAAATAAAATAATTCAACCAATGGGTTCTTTACAGCCTGGTATACCTTTACCCTCTCTATTACCAAAGTCATGGCCTTTAACAGTGATTGATTTAAAAGATTGCTTTTTCTCAATTCCATTACATCAAAATGATAGGGAAAGGTTTGCTTTTTCTGTACCTACTCTTAATAACAGTAGACCAATTAAGAGGTATCATTGGAATGTGCTTCCACAGGAAATGCTGAATAGTCCAACTTTATGTCAATATTTTGTACAACAACTATTAGAAATAATTCATAAACAATTTCCTCAATCTATTATCTATCATTATATGGATGATATTTTGTTGGCTGATACAGGTACTTTAGAGAATTTATTTAAGGAAACACAGAGAATTCTGCTACTTTTGGGGTTACAAATTGCTCCTGAAAAAATACAAAGAAGAGATTCAATCAACTATTTGGGTTATAAAATAAGTCAACAAAAAATAAGACCACAAAAGGTATAGATCTGTAGAGACCAATTAAAAACTCTTAATGATTTTCAGAAATTAATGGGAGATATAAATTGGCTAAGGCCTACCCTTGGTTTAAGTACTTATGAGTTAAGTCATTTGTTTCAAACATTACAAGGGGATTCAAATCTAAACAGTCCAAGATGTTTAACTGCTGAGGCAGAAAAGGAATTAATGTTGGTAGAATAAAGATTGCAAGATGCATGCATAGATAGAATTGATCCTAAACTTGATTGCATTTTGGTTATTTTACCATCAACTCATTCTCCTACAGGACTCATTATATAATGGGAAGATAGTATTATGGAATGGATTTTCTTTTTCTTTTTTGGGGGGTTTTTCGAGACAGGGTTTCTCTATGTAACAACTCTGGCTGTCCTGGACTCGCTTTGTAGACCAGGCTGGCCTCGAACTCACAGAGATCCGCCTGCCTCTGCCTCCCAAGTGCTGGGATTAAAGGCGTGCGCCACCACCACCCAGCTGGAATGGATTTTCTTACCACATAAACAAAGTAAAAAGCTAAAAACATACATAGAAAAAATAACTGAACTGATTATAAAGAGTAGAATAAGACTACGTCAACTGTCGGGAATGGACCCGGCTGAAATAGTAGTGCCTCTTACTAATGCTAAGATTATGTCATTATGGGTAATCAATGAAGATTGGCAAAGAGCTTGCAGTAATTATTTGGGAGAAATTAATAACACATTTCCAAAAAACAAACGTATACAATTTATAAAAAGAACTAACTGGATTCTTCCTCATATTGTAAAGGGAACACCAATCCCTGATGCACCAACTTTCTATACTGATGCAAACAAATAGGGAATGGTAGGCTATAAGACAGATAAAATCAACAAGGTAATCAAAAGTCCATATACCTCGGTTCAAAAAACAAAATTGTATGCAATCCTTACGGTATTATTAGATTTTTCTGAGCCTCTTAACATACTTACTGATTCTCTATATGCAGAAAGAGTTGTATTAAATATAGAAACTGCTGAATTTATTCCTGATAACACAGAATTAACTTCTTTGTTTATACAATTGCAATAGGTCATCAGAAACAGAAATAACCCATTATTTATTACTCATATTCGATCTCATACAGGTTTACCAGGTCCATTAGCACAAGGTAATGAGGAGATTGACCAATTACTAATAGGAAATGTGTTAGAAGCTTCAAAATTTCATGAAAAAACATCATGTTAACAGCTCAGGTTTAAAGTGGAAATTCTCTATCAGTTGGCAGCAAGCCAAAGAAATAACTTAAAAATGTCCTACATGTTCTTTCTATAACCAAACTCCATTATCTGCTGGAAGCAATCTTAGAGGTATTAAAAGAAACAAGGGGGCCTGGAGAAATGGTTCAGTTAAGAGCACTGACTGCTCTTCCAGAGGTCCTGAGTTCAATTCCCAGCAACCACATGGTGGCTCACAACCATCTATAATGTGATTGGATGACCTCTTCTGGAATGCAGGTGTACATGTAGACAGAACAGCCATATACATTAAAATAAATAAATCTTTTTTAAAAAAAAGAAATGAGATTTGAGAAATGGATGTGTTTCATTTTACAGAATTTGGAAAACAAAGGTAAGTACATCATACCATTGATACATATTCAGGATTTCAATGGGCAACTGCTCTAAGTTCAGAAAAGGCTGATTGCATTATTACTCATTTATTAGAAATTATGGCATTTAGGGGTGTACCAGTACAAATTAAGACTGATAATGCTCCTGCATATGTATCTAATAAAATAAAACAATTCTTTACATATTATAATATAAAACATGTTACTGGTATACCTCACAACCCTACAGGACAAGCAATTGCAGAAAGAGCGAATCGTACCTTAAAGAAGATGTTAATTAGACAAAAGGGGGAATTAAGGAATCTCAGGGACAGACTACACAATGCTCTGCTAACATTAAATTTTTTGAATGTTGGTGAAAAAGGTACCACTGCAGCTGAGAGACACTGGGTTATAGAGAAAACTGAAGAATTAAACCAACCAATATACTATAAGGACATTTTGACTTTAGAATGGAGACCTGCAATAGCACTAAGATGGAGATGTGGTTATGCATATGTATCTGCAGGAAATGAAAAGATATGGATACCAACAAAACATGTAAAGATTAGATCTGACCAGAGAGACCAAAGAGAACCTCCTATTAGCTGAGACATAAATATCTTCACTTGATGAGAGTATTTTATTAACTGTGTAATGTTCATAATATTTCATTCCTTCATTTGGCATGAATGGAGTTTATGCTGCAAATGGACTTCAAAATTAATATATGCTTCTCTCCCTCTTAAACCTAATGAAAAAAATTATTTATTTATTTATTTTTTGGTTTTTTTCGAGACAGGGTTTCTCTGTATAACAGCTCTGGCTGTCCTAGACTCACTTTGTAGACCAGGCTGGCCTCGAACTCACAGAGATCCGCCTACCTCTGCCTCCCAAGTGCTGGGATTAAAGGCGTGCGCCACCAACGCCCGGCTGAAAAAATTTATTTTCAGAACCAAAGACTAAGTGACAATAATGACAAGTCAAATAGACCAAAGGATCCAAACTAATTTCAATTACTAATTTTTCCAAATTATACAAATCAATTTTTAAGGGCTAGCCCAAAATGATCGATCAGACAGAGATTAATTAATCAAAGCTACAGCTAGCTTTCCCAAGAATTGGCCATTTTTTCAATTTTTTAAGGATACCCCCAAAAATATATTTTCACCTCTTATCCCTAAAGTTGGGATAAAAGTTTTCTTTTTGTTTGTTTGTTTTGTTATATATTATATGTTGTGATTGTCATGGTCTAGAATGAATGGATATGATGAATGGATGTAAGCATGGATTTACTTGGGATGGACTCAGGGATCTCTTTTTTCTTTTCATATCAATAAAAAATAAAATATTTCATAAATTTAGGATTATTTAAGAAATAGTATTGATTTATGTTTATTGATAAGATTTAAGGTTATATATATTATTTTATGTATTTATAAAAATTAAGGTCAATTTAATGATATTTTTCATATATTATTTTGTATTATGTTTATTTTGTTTATGTATTATACATAAATAATTCATATGATTGTTCTTATTATAGACACATAAGTAATAGATATCGTACCTTGTTGTATTTTGATTGTCAAAAGATGTAAACATGGCTGGGCGGTGGTGGTGCACGCCTTTAATCCCAGCACTTGGGAGGCAGAGGCAGGCGGATCTTTGTGAATTCGAGGCCTGCCTGGTCTACAAAGCGAGTCCAGGACAGCCAGAGATATTCAGAGAAACCCTGTCTTGAAAAAACCAAAAAAAAAAAAAGATGTAAGCATTACCATTTATGTATATATATAGATAGACAGAAATTTATGTTTATTTTGTTTATGTATTGTACATAAACAATTCATATGATTTTTCTTGATATAGACACATGGGTATGTTAGGGAAAATTGATTGTTTCAGAATTAGGGTTTGGGTTTAGGATTTAGGAATTTTATAGACAATTGTTAGGTAATTGTTAAGCATTAATAAATATATGTGTGATAAATAAAAATTTATTGTTACACTTACTGTTACCCCCAAGTGTAGTAGAAGTTAGGCCTATATTGTGAATTAGTAGGCAGTTCAGATTAGCATCTGGCAGCACATAAAGGAGAGCTTGGTGTCCCTGGAACTTGGGCCAAGATGGACAGAGCACAGTTGAGGCCATAGTTCTGTGAACTGCCCTGTTGAAGGGACATGGCTAAGAAACTGAGCAAGCCACACAGATGATGTCAGTTGCTGTGAGAAGCAACGGGACTGCTGGACATCACAAGAAATCTTGTGGACCCTCAAGACTGCCAAAGATCCCAAGATAATGCGACATATAAGCCAGAAAGCTCCACACAGCGCTCTCTTCCTCCTGCCTTTACCAACTGAGAAGTCACACTGGAGAAGTGCACAGCAAGGTATGGCATACTCAAGCCATTAGGCCACAATGATCATAAACTGAAAAGTGGAGTCCAAGAAAGGAAGATTTTTCATTGCACGTTTGCCAAAAAAGACCCTTTGCTGTAATTCAGCCTATTAAAGCTGGCAGCAAATCAGACAAGAGTTCGGAAGGTGCTGGGAAGTTGCTCAGAGAAAGTTTAGGCCTACGCAGGTCGAGGAGAATATAGGAACGAGTTTCAGCTGATGGAACAACCCAAGTTCAAGTTTGGTGGTTAAAATAGATTGGTCTCATAAACCAGCCACAATTTAGTGGTTGAAATTAGCTCTAGCAAAACTGGCCATATGAACTGGCAAAGGCCCAAATGGACACTAAGCTTTGAAAGGGATTGCCTGTGGTGGAAGTTGGGTCCCTTTGGGGAAATTGGTGGGCAGTTTGGGTTGGCATCTGGTGACGTGTGGGGAAAAGCTTGGCATCTCTTTGCCTGCTGGGATGGACAAAGCCAGGTTGTGGCCGGACAATATGCCCTGTTGAAGGGGCATGGCTAAGAAACCTCACAAGCCACACAGATGACATCAATTATCATGACAAGCAAGGAGACTGTTGGATATCTGGAGAAATCTGGTGGAGCCTCGAGACTGCCAAGTATCTCGAGATAATGTGATATATAAGCCGGAGAATTCCACGCAGTCTCTCTCTTCCTCCTGCCCTCACCGACTGAGAAGTCACACTGAAGAAGACTACGGCAAGGTACACCATTAACAGAATTTAGATTGTTATATTCCAAGACAAAGGCCTGGCATAAAAACTGCTGAGAGTTCCTTGAAGGCGTCTGTCTGTCTTGGGGCCCCAGAATGCCAGAAAGATAAACAAGGCAAAAAGGGAGTTCAGAAGCCGCATGGAGAGGCTTTTGGCTTTGAGACTTGCCCGGGCCAAAGAGACCGTGGAGGTGAGTCTTAGCTGATTGAAAAAGCTGCTCTCAGTTGGCGGTGGGAACAGACTGATTTTATAAACTGGTCACCATTTGGTGGTGGAAATAGACTGGCCTTACCAACTGGCAAAGTAAGGTCCAATGAACACTAAGCTTTGAAAGGGACTGCCTTCTGGGACTGCTGTAAACCAAGCCATCCTGCATGGACCTACACTAAGAATATTAATATCCTTTTAAGAAAGTTAAAATAGAGCCGGGCGTGGTGGCGCACGTCTTTAATCCCAGCACTCGGGAGACAGAGGCAGGTGGATCTCTGTGAGTTCGAGGCCAGCCTGGTCTACAAAGCGAGTCCAGGACAGCCAGGGCTGTTACACAGAGAGACCCTGTCTCGAAAAAACAAACAAACAAAAAAGTTAAAATAGTGTTAAGTGTTTTTAGATAGGTATTAGAGTATTTTTTAGGTATTTTTGGATAGATAGTAGATTTTAGATTATAGGTTTTAGGTTATAAGGTTTAGGTATTTTATAGATGTTAAATATTAATAAATATAAGTGTTTCTAAATAAAAATATTCTGTTACAATTGCCTGTTGAGACTGTCATAAAACCAAGTCATCCTGCATGAGCCTACACTAAAAATATTAATATCCTTTTAAGAAAGTTAAAATATGGTGCTGCCTTATAGGCCCCCAGTGTATGAGGAGGCTCTTGGCCCTCATATGACTGCTGAACTGCGGCGGGGGACTGTTATGTAGGGACACTCCACTCCAGAGGAGTGGGATGGAAGGGATAGGGGGTAGAGGGTGGGACTGGGAGGGGTGGAAAGAGGGCACTGTGATGGAGATGTAACCTGAAGTAATAAATAAATATTTTAAAAAAAAGAGTACTCAGAAAAAAAAAAGAAAGTTAAAATAGTGTTAGTTAGGTGTTTTTAGATAGGTATTAGAGTGTTCTTAGGTATTAGGGTATTCTTAGAGTATAGATTTTAGATTATAGGTTTTAGGTTATAGGATTTAGGTATTTTATAGGTGTTTCTTAAGTATTAATATAAGTGTATATTAATAAAAATATGCTGTTATATCCAAGTTTCCTATGTCTCTTCATAATCACTTCCTTATTTCTATTACCATATATATGTATTTCCTAAAACTTTATATAAACAGACTCAAAGTGTGTTCTCTTTTGTCTGACTTTGTTCACTTTCGTAATTCTTCTTTTGAGTTTCAAGTTTTTATTACTTTGAATAATATGTAGCCTGTGTGTGGTGGTACATACCCTTATCTCCCACACTCAAGAGCAAAGGAAGGTGTACCTCTTTGAGTTCCCAGCCAGTCTGGTCTACATAATGAGTTTCAGGGAAGGCAATGTTACATATTCAAGACCTGTCTCAAACAAATTAAAAAATTGTGTATATGAGGGTTAGCTCTTGTGTGTACAGGTGCCTGCAGAGGCTAGAGGTATTGGGTCCCCTTGGAGCTACCTAGTGAATCTCCAAGACAGAGCTACATAGAAAGACTCTCTCTCTCTCTCTCTCTCTCTCTCTCTCTCTCTCTCTCTCTCTCTTTCTCTCTCTGTCTCTCTTGTTGAGATTGGGTTTTGCTGTTTAGCCCTGGCTGTTCTGTAGACCAGGCTGGCCTCAAACTCAGAGATCTGCCTGCCTCTGTCTCCCTAGTGCTGGCATTAAAGGCACCACTGCCTGGGCAACCTTGAGTGTTTTGCCTGCATGAGTATATTCTTAGCACCCACTTCCGTCAGAAGGCAGTGTTGGATCTGGGACTGGAGTTATAAACGAATGTAAACTGTCATGTGGGTGTTGGAAATTGAACCAGAGTCCTCTGAAAGAGCAGCCTTGCCTTAAGAAAAAAGCAGTAAACCGGGCATTAATCCCAGAACTCAGGAGGCAGAGGCATGCAGATCTCTGTGATCTATAAAGCTAATCCAGGACAGTCAAGGGCTGTTAAGCAGAGAAACCTTGACTAGAAAAACCAAAAATTAAAAAGGGAGGGAGCGGTTTGGAGAGATGGCTCAGAGGTTAAGAGCACTGGCAGTTCTTCCAAAGGTCCTGAGTTCAATTCCTAGCAACCACATGGTGGCTTATAACCAATTATAATGAGATCTGGTGCCCTCTTCTGGCCTGCAGGCATACATGCAGACAGAACATTGTATACATAAAAAATCTTTAAAAAAGGAAAAAATAATATATCACTATAATTGCATTTTATCCCACAATAAAGTATTGCTATTAATATAAACAACATTATGATTTATTCATTTTGTTTTGCTTTGTTTATGACAGAGTCTCACTCTGTAGCCTAGGCTCGCCTGGAACTCACTATATAGCCCAGGCTGCCTCAAACTCAAAGTGATCTTCCTGTCCCAACCTTCTCAATACTGAGATTGCAATTGTGGGTCACCATTCTGGGCTTCATAGGTAACTCCCAGAAGCATTATATGACATTAACAGTTGGAGGTATGGCTCAGTAGTAGAGTGTCTTTCTAGTATACATAAGGCCCTAGGTTCAATTCCTTAGCTCCCCCCAAAAAACAAAACAACAAAAAAAGCATTATGTGAGTTGAAATAAGTTAAAGGCAAATTTTAAAAAATCGATGCACCTCAACAGTATTTAAAAATTTAACATTTACTTATGTGTTTGTGCCTGCACAGAGGTTAGAGAACAACTTGTAGGAATTGTTTTTCTCCTTGTTCCATGTGGGTTCTGGGGGTTGAATTCAGATTATCAGGCTTGGCAGCAAAGGCCTTTATCTGGGAATCCATCTTGAAGGACCTGTGACTCTATAAGACATTTGTGAGCAGGCAAAACTGATCTATAGCTTATAGGTTTTGTTTGTTTCTTTCTTGTGATGTTTTGGGACAAGAGTACAGCCTCATGCTGTCCCATCCACTTTATGCCATGCTGGGAGCAAATCCAGAACCTTGTTAAATGCTAGGCAAGCACTCTTCCCACTGGGCTACAGCAGCAGCTCCCTCTTTTTTTGGTCTGGAAGACTATTTGTTTGTTTTAAATTGTATTTATTTTTGTATGTAGGTGTTTTATCTACACATTTATGTACCATAGGTGTCCCGTGTCCTCAGGACAAAAGAGAGGGACTGGAGCTACAAACAGTTGTGGGCCACCATATGGGTGCTGAGAACTGAATCTGGGTCCTTTCAAAGGACAGTCAATGCTCTTAACTGCTGAGCCATCTCTCCAGCCCAATATTATTAGTCTTAAATTGTGTGTGTGTGTAAGTGTGGGTTTGTGGACCTGTGCATTATGGCCAGCAGAGGATATCAGATCCCTGGGAGCAGAGGTGATTATCAGCTATCTGATATGGGTGCTGGGAACTGAACTCAGGTCCATTGTAAAAGCAGTACATGCTCTTAACCATTAAGTCATCTTTCTGGCACCTTGACATACATTTTTTAAAATTTATGTATTCATTTATTCATTTTGCATCCTGATTGTATCCTTCTTCCCTTCTGTTTGCACCCTCCTACCTTCTTCTGCTTTCCCCCCGCCCTTCTCCTCAGAGAAGGGAATCCCCCCATCAACCCATCAAGGCTCTGTAAGTCATTTCAGGACTAAGAGCACCCTCTTCTGCTGAGGGCAAACAGGCAGCCCATCTAGGGTGAGGTGATCCTCAAACAGGCAATAGAGTTTATGTCAGGGACTGTCTCTGCTTCTCTTGCTAGGTAATCAACATGAAGACTAAGCTGCCTATCAGTTACATATGTGTAGAGGACCTAAGTCTAGACCTTATATGCCCTTTTGTTGGTGCTTTGGTCTCTGTAGGCCCCCAGGGGCCTAGGCTAGTTGACGCTTGTTGGTTTTCCTGTGAAGCTCTTGTCCCCTCTGGGTCCCTCTATTCTTCCTCCCACTCATCCACAAAACTCCCTGAGCTCCACCTATTGTCTGGCTGTGAGTCCCATCATCTGTTTCAATCCACTGCTGGGTGGAACCTCTCAGAAGATAGTTATGCTAGGTTCCTGTCTGCAGGCATAGCACAGAATCATTACTAGTGTCAGGAGTTGGCTCTGTCCCATGGGGTTTTTTTTTTTTTTTGATTTTTGGATTTTCCAGACAGGGTTTCTCTGTGTATCCCTAGCTGTCCTGGACTCACTTTGTAGACCAGGCTGACCTCCAACTCAGAGAGGTCTGCCTGCCTCTGCCTCCCAAGTGCTGGGATTAAAAGCGTGTGGCAGCCGGGCGGTGGTGGCTCACGCCTTTAATCCCAGCACTTGGGAGGCAGAGGCAGGCGGATCTTTGTGAGTTCGAGGCCAGCCTGGTCTATAAAGTGAGTCCAGGACAGCCAGGGCTACACAGAGAAACCTTGTCTCGAAAAACCAAAAAACAAACAAACAAACAAACAAATAAATAAATAAATAAAAGCGTGTGGCACCATGCCCAGCCCATGGTGTCTTAATATAGATTTTTTGTTTGTTTGTTTTTTTCAAGATAGGGTTTCTCTCTGTAGTCTTGGCTATCCTGGAACTCACTCTGTAGATCAAGCCAGCCTTGAACTCACAGAAATCCGCCTGCCTCTGCCTCCAGACTTCTGAGATTAAAGGCATGAACCACCATGCCTGGCCATTCAGACAGTTTTGAACTGCCACGTGGGTACTGGGATTTGAACCTGGGTCCTTTGGAAGAAAAGCCAGTGCTCTTAACTGATGAGCCATCTCTCTAGTCCCTTAATATACATTTTAAACATCAATTTCATTTTAAATATTACGTGTATCTCTGTGAATCAGTTGAGTGCTTAGTTTGTAATGATTAAAATGGATGTTAGAGAGGAGCTTGAGAGATGGCTCAGGGGTTAAGAGCTCTGGGCTTTTGCAGAGGAATTGGGTTCAATTCTCAGTACCCACATGGTAGCTTACAACTATCTGTAATTTCACAGGCATGTGTGGTAGTGGTGGTGCAAAGACATACATGGAAGGAAAATATCCATTAACACAAAATTTTTAAAAATTTAAATCAAGAGCCAGGTGTGGTGGCGCACACCTTTAGTCCCAGCACTCGGGAGGCAGAGGCAGGTGGATCTCTGTGAGTTCGAGGCCAGCCTGGTCTACAAAGTTGAGTCCAGGACAGCCAGGGCTGTTACACAGAGAAACCCTGTCTCAAAAAAAGTTTTTTTAAAATCAAAGTGATAGGTGCTTTTGAGATATAGATTTTTTTTCAATGCTGTGATTATTGAACCTAGGGCTTCCCACAAGCCAAGCAAACACTCCATTTAGCTACATTCCTACCCTTTTTTTTTTTTTTTTTTTTTTAGGTTTTTTGAGACAGGGTTTCTCTGTGTATCCTTGACTGTCCTGGCCTCACTTTGTAGACCAGGCTGGCCTTGAACTCACAGAGATCTGCCTGCCTCTGCCTCTTGAGTGCTGGGATTAAAGGCATGCACCACCACGCCCGGCTCCTCCTACCCTTTTCTTATTTCTCTTTAAGACAGGGTCTCATTATGTTGTCCAGGTTCACCTTGAATTATCCTGAACTTGGGATTCTGCCCCAACCTTCTGAGTAGCTGGGAGTGCAAACTGTATTATTGTCTGCAGTGATGGATGTGTACAGATATTAGATTTTCTTTCTTTCCTTTTTTAAAAAGTTTTTTGAGACAGGGTTTCTCTGTGTATCCTTGATTGTCCTAAACTCACTTTGTAGACCAGGCTGGCCTTGAACCCACAGAGATCTGCCGGCTTCTGCCTCCCTGAGTGCTGGGATTAAAGGTGTGCACCACCACACCCAGCAGATGTTAGAGTTTCATTGAGTTGTTTGTTTAAATGTGCATGTAAAGAGCTACCACTGAGCTGCACCCCATAAGCTATGCTTGTTTTTTAAGACAGGGTCTTCCTATGTAGTTGTAGACTGAACTTAAACTGGAGATCCCCCTACCTCGTGAAAGCTGAGATGACAGGGCTGTGTCACCATCCCTGAAAATATTCTCATTTTTCTCCTGCCTATAAATAAAAGTTGACTGGGCATGGCAACACACACTTGTAATTAAGCTCTTACTAGGCAATAAGAAGAGACTCAAGCTGAGAGGTTTGCAAATCTGATAAAAGTCGTGAGTCCACAGAGAGAAAAAATATAAAGCAGTGCACAAAATAAATAGAAAAGAATCATTATCTAAGTACCAAAAAAAAATACCAGTGATATTTTAAAAGGGAATAATGACAGATCGGATTGGACTGACATTGTTTTACAACCAGCATACACAGCACCTACCATATGCCTACACTGTTCTAGGGACCTAAGTCACCAAATGAGTAAGAAAGACCCGTTTCCAACTCTGCAGAGCCCGCAGTGTATCTAGCGTGACAGATGTAGAGGGAACAATCATAGCGACTCTAGTCGGAAGACAAGAGTCAGAAATCGTACTTGTAGAATTGTGGTGTGATTTCACTAGCGACGCTGGAACAACCCGTGGGTTTCCCGATATACAGAGGGCCTTTACAGCTACAGATGAAGGACTGACGGCGGCTAATGCTCATTCGTCCGTTCTTCCTTGGCACAGGAGGCGGGCAAGGTATTCAAGCCTTGAAGCTTCCTTTCTGGCACCCCAGAACAAAGGAGAGGGCCCATGACCCTCCGTGGAGTATTCTTCAAGATCCCAGCTGCGTGCCGGTTGTGGCGTATTACACTTTTCATCCCAGTACTAGGGAGGCAAAAGCAGCCAGGTCTTCGTGAGATGTCCACATTGCATGGGCTCCATAGCCTCAGAAAAGCGGGGTTGGGGCTGGAAAGATGCCTCAGCACTTAAGAGCGAGCTCTTGCTTGCTGCCCTTTCAGAGTTGTATTCGGTTCCCAGAACCCACTCCGGTAGCCGGTTCCCACTTGCAACTCCAGTTTCAGGGGACCCAACACTCTCTTCTGGCCTCCGTGGGCACTGACACACAGCCGGTGCACACACAGTCACCCTGGCGCGCAGACGTTAGGCTACACGGGCGCTGAGCTACAGAGGAAGGAAGGAGTCTCTGGAGGCACCGGATGCTCCTCAGCCTCACTTCTTGACTCTGTCGAGGACCAGAGCTGACCTCTCTCTGCCCCGAGCCTTGGCTTCCCTTCGAGAGTTACAAAATACCTGTTAGAGCCTCTCTCCTAAGGGTAGTGCCCTTGTCCTGCTTAACCTACATTTCCATACCTGGGCAGAGTAACTACCCAGGGCCTGTTACTTCAGTGAAGGATTTCGGGAGGGACCGCACGTAGGACAGGGCCCGGAGAAAGAGATCTAGGAGAGTGGGGAAGGCCGCCAAGACTGAAGAAAGCCGGCGGGAGGGAGGTTAGCGCCGGCCCAGAGGCTCACCTGTCCTGCCAGGGGGAGGGGCGGAGCCTGGGCGTCCGCCCCAAAGTGCCACCAGGGAATTGGTCCTCGATTGCTCAGGGCCAGCTTCCAGGACCCGCCCTCCGCGGCCTGGGGTCCCGCCCTTGTTAAGATTTAATGCCGGCAACTTGGGCGGCTCCGCAGCTGCCTCTTCCGCCTCCACCAGGTGAGAGTCCGCACCTAGAAGGGGCGCCCGGGGCTGGGAGCAGCAGGATCCCTTTGGGGTGCGTCGCTGGATCACTTTCCTCGAGTCATCCCCCTTCCCGCTCAGCGTTTCTCCTTGGCTGCCCTCTCCTGCTCCTCCCGTCCTATGGGTGGCACAGCGCAGGGTCTTTCTGGGCCTGAACTTTCTTCTGCTCTCAGTTACCAGGCCTCCTGGGGTGGCCAGCTCTGCACGCCCCCGCCCCCACCTCCCACCGCCGATCCGATCCAGGACATTGTCGTAGTTTAACTACAGCGGGACCAGGGACAGGGACAGGTGTGTAAACGAGAGTCTCTGGGCAGGCAGCCTGGACCCTGAGGCCTAGAGCCTTATTTAATAATGGCTGGTGGACCTGCCTGGAAGCCAGTTTACGCTGAGTGACGCACACCTGGGCTCTGTACCTGGAACTGGTGGGTGTGGAAGGACCACACACCCGGTGGCCTAGGTGGCTTTGTGAACAGTGTCTGAGCTTGGCTCCAGTCTTAGCCTTCACTTAGCAGCCCAGCACAGACACCTATTTAATTTCCAGTGTTGGTGTCTTGGGTGTTCAAGAAGCCGTGACGCTGGGCATCACTGGGGTGAGGTGGCAGTATGTCCTCATTATGTGTTTGCGTTTATGTGACCCTTGGTGTCTCAGAGATGTGTACTGTTTTATCTGCGTGCCTTTGATTTGTGGAGATTAGTGAACTGTCGTGCCTCAAGTACTCCTGTGTGAGGGTGTGTGGCAGAGTGCCGAGGTTTTTCATGGCAGTTTGTAGGAATGTCTTGGATCTGAGACGACATGTATCTGATTGTCTCAGGCATGTTTTGTAGCATATCTGTAGGTCTGTGTGTGTGTGTGTGTGTGTGTGTGTGTGTGTGTGTGTGTAGTAGTGGGTGGGAGGCAATGTACCTGAGATGTGCGTCTTCCTATGTGCCCGAGGGTGTGTTAGCATATCTGGGTGTCTCCAGTTTGTGTATGGTAGCCAAATGTCCTAAATGTAAAGAGGGGGGGTGTTTCAGTTGTATGGAGTGCATGTGTGCAAAGGTGGCTGAAGACTAACTGGGCATGGGTTTGAGTGTCCGGTACAGAGCAGCGTGTCAGAGCTCTAAAGCAGAGGTTCTCAACCTTTGGGTTGGGACCCTCTTGGCAAACCTCTATCTCCAAAAAATACTTACATTACAGCTCAAACAATAGCAAAATCACAGTTATGAAGTGGTAATGAAAATAATATTACAGTTGGGGGTCACCACAACTTGAGGAACTGTATTAAAGGGCCGCAGCATTAGGAAGGGGAGAACCGCTGCTCTGAAGTTAGGATGTAGCTGGACTTGGTAGACTGGGCAGGCAGTATTCTGAAGCCTCAAGTGTGGAGAGCAGATCTCTCAGCCTTGGGGACAGGAGAAGGCTACCAGAACTATATATATGGGTGTGGCTGGCCGAGTTCCTCACTATCTCTGCCCTGTCTCTCTTTCTGTATCTGTTTCTGATGTGTTGAGGGTGGCAGTTCAGATTCTGTCTCTTGTGCCTTTGGTGCCTGCCCTAGGCTATACATTTAAAGCAGAGAGCCATCACCTGAGAGGCCCGTCTCCAGATATGCTCCCTGAAGCCAGTTCTCTGTGGCTACTTCGGCTACTCCGGGACATCCAGCTGGCCCAGTTTTACCGGCCCATCCTTGAGGATCTTAACGTCACTCGGCCAGAACACTTTGACTTTGTAAGGCCGGAGGACCTGGACAACATTGGCATGGGCAGGCCTGGTGAGGACCCCCTTGCCTTAAGGTTCTACAGCATCCCCAGCCTACCAATTGTTGGTCCACCCCCCCCCCACACACACACTTCAGACTTCACATCTGCCAGTTCTCTCCTCCACTCCCACTCTACCCTAGCCCTCTAATTCTGGCCTTTCCCAGCCCAGCGCAGACTTGCTGAAGCCCTGAAGAAGTACCGTTCAGGGGTCAAGTCTAAGAACTGGGTCTACAAGGTATGTGGTGGTGGTGGTGGTGGTGGTGGTGGTGGTGGTGGTGGTGGTGGTATTTGAGGAATGATAGGCTGAGTGGGTGGGAGGGTTAATCAGGGTTCCACCTGAATTCCTACTCCTATTTCAGATCCTTGGGGGTTTTGCTCCTGAACAGAAGGAGGTCCTTCCACGCTCGGACAGTCTTCTATGCCTCCATGAGCCAGAGGGGGGACTCAAGTGCCTGATTCCAGAGGGTGCCGTGTGCAGAGGGGAGTTGCTAGGTTCAGGCTGCTTTGGTGTTGTACATCGAGGGCTATGGACGCTGCCCAGCGGCCAAAGTGTGAGTGTCCAATGGACTTACTTAATCCAAGGCACCTAGGCAAACTGCCCCTCCACGCTTCAGCCCTCTGCTCATGGCCACGGCTACTCTGGGTGCTTAATGGTGCCTCCCCCGCCCCACCTCCAGATCCCAGTGGCTGTCAAGTCCCTCCGTGTGGGTCCCGAGGGTCCAATGGGCACAGAGCTGGGAGACTTCCTGCGGGAAGTCTCCGTCATGATGAAGCTGGAGCACCCACACGTGCTGCGTCTGCACGGCCTCGTACTGGGCCAGCCTCTACAGATGGTGAATAGATATAGACACTGCTTTTCTCATAGCCCCAGGGTTGGTGTACAGCAAGAAAGACCAGTGAGGCCAGGCTATGGCTTACATGGCATTGTGTTCCTGCAGGTGATGGAGCTAGCGCCCCTGGGCTCCCTGCATGCGCGCCTGACTGCCCCAGCGCCGACGCCACCACTGTCTGTGACCATATTGTGCCTCTTTCTGCGTCAATTGGCAGGAGCCATGGCGTACTTAGGGTCCCGTGGGTTAGTGCACCGGGATCTGGCTACCCGCAACCTGCTGCTGGCCTCACTTCGCACAATCAAAGTGGCAGATTTTGGACTGGTGCGGCCGCTGGGCGGTGCCCGGGGTCGCTACGTCATGGGCGGGCCCCGTCCCATCCCCTATGCCTGGTGAGGGCGGTACTCTGATGGCCCAGCTTGAGGCAGGGCTGGAGAGCAGCAGCCAGCTTGGAACTAGGGCAGGGGTAGTGTGTGTTGGGGAAAGGGAGTGGTTGTTGGTCTTCTAGAGGAGGAAGGACAGAGGTGTCAAGTCAAGAGGCACAGAAAGGATTTCTGAGGCTAAGGAGGGAGTGGGTACACAGTGGAGGGAAGATGATCTGGGCATAGACCTAGCCACCTTCAACTTCCTTTTTCCTCAGGTGTGCCCCAGAGAGCCTACGCCAGGGGGCCTTCTCATCTGCCTCTGACGTGTGGATGTTTGGTGTGACACTGTGGGAAATGTTTTCTGGAGGCGAGGAACCCTGGGCAGGTGTTCCACCATATCTTATCCTACATCGGCTAGAGAAGGACCAAGCCAGGCTACCAAGGCCTCCTCTCTGTTCCAGGGCCCTCTATTCCCTCGCCTTGCGTTGCTGGGCCCCTCACCCTGCAGACCGGCCTAGCTTTTCCAACCTGGAAGGGCTGCTTCAAGAGGTGGGGATCCCCAACTCTCCAGATACACACGGCCTGTCTTCCCTTTATTCCCTCATCCAGAGTTCCATGCATAAGGCAGACATGTCTTGATGCCTGGGCTGGAGTCTGGAACTCAGCTCTGAACCAAACAGATTCAGTCCCTACCTACAGGAAGGTCAGAGACCTGAGTTGGCAGCTAGGGGGCCACAAAGATACAGCCGGAAGAAATGGTATTTGCTTCTGGGCCACAAGAAGAGGTACAGAAAAGAGAATAGTAGGTTTTCTTGGGTTCTTGAAAAGCAAAAGAGAAATTCTGCATGGGAAGGCAAGTGGAAGTAATGAGGCTACAGATATGAACAGAGCTTCGCCATGGAGAGTCTCGGCCAGTATGATGTTCTGAAGTGTTTTACAGGCATCCTTGGTCACTCGTGTTGTCCTTGTTTAATAGCTCCAGGAAGTAATTCTTCTTAATCTGTTTTACAGATGGGGCAGGTCAGACACTGATAGGTCAGTGACCTTATCCAAAGTCACCTATAAGTGGAGGTGTGAGTGTAGCACGATTCTTGTGACTACAGAGCTGGGCCCTAAATCAGCCTGTCTACTGTTAAAACACTGTGGTCTTCATGCCAAGGGCACTCAGGAGCTGTGCAAGCATAGGGAGATAAGTAGTTACTTCAGTCTAGCAGGGTCTGAGAATGGTACGAGGGATGACCCTGACAGCAGCTGGGGGGCAGAAACGAGAGGAAGAGCTCCAGGTCAGAGTTGAGGCAGTGGGCCTGGGGAGGAGCAGAAATGTCCCTGAGGTGTGTGGGAGGCAGACCTGGTGGGCTTGGGTGTGGAATAAAAGAAGTGGACAGGATGGTTCTCCCTTGGTGCCCTTAAGCAGAGACAAGGTTCTCCTTTGTGGTTTCTTGCATCCCATGTCCAACATGGCATGGAGCCCAGGTGAGTAACCCCACCCCACTGTGCTTTGCAGTGGGGATACAGGACATACCTAGTATGTGTTTATTTGATAGATACAGAGGACGATGGTCCTTCCTTTTGGCTTTCTTATTACCCTTATGACTTAGGCCAAAAGCCCAGCTACCTTTTCCTCTGTCTCCACAGGCTAGGCTTTCTGAGGGACGCTGTGTGAGGGAAGTAGCAGAGCCAGGTGCCTTGCGGATGGAGCCCGGTGACCCCATCACTATCATTGACAGCAGGTGACAACCTTATGTCTCCTAAGCATCCCCAGGGGAAGTATCCTCCCCGCCTTCTTGACTCCTGGTCTCTTAATTTTTCTCCAGTTCCTTGAATGTTGGTTTTGTGGGTGTTTTCCTTTTCCCACTGTGCCCTGCACTCCAGCGCAGTCCCACCCTCCCTGCTGGAATCCTGCCTGGTCCACAGTGCCCTTTTTGTGTTAGAGAGAAAAAGGCTTCCTTTCCTCCAGGCAGATGTGGCCGCAAGATGCACAGCTTGATGAGCTTAATGTGGCCCTTCTCCCTGAACCCATTTCCTTCACCGGCTCCTCTTCCCACAGCCCAGACACCACAACCTGGAAGGGCCAGAATGGTCGCACCTTCAAAGTGGGCAACTTTCCGGCTTCAGCAGTGACACTGGCAGACTTGGGGGGTTCGCCAGTCACCCATCTAGCCCATAGAAGCTCCCCTGCCCGTGGAGACAGATGCCGAGGAAGCACAGATGGGTAAAGGCACAGAAAGGGTGGAAGACAGGCTGGGTTGGAAGGAAGATAGTAACTTTTCTGGAAGGAAACTTGGCAACAGGATTGAGACTGGACTACCTCCAGTTGGGGCTTCCTCTGTGGGGCTTCTCAGCATGTGTGAGACCCCCCCCCCCTCTTTTTTGGAAGAAGGCCACAATGTGGGTGTGCAGTGGACAATGAACTAGATCACTTTCTGACAGGGACAGGGAGAAGACAAAGTTTCAAGATCTACCCCCAGCACAGAGCCAGAGAAGGAAGGTGCCCCTGGAGAGGATGAAAGGTGAGCGTGGTGGTGCCTAGCAACAATCCCCTGATTCCTCTTCCAAACTCTGAATCCATACCTCTGCATATATGATTTCCTTCCTCCAAATTCCATCTTTGGATAGACTACCTATTTACTTATTTTGTTTTTTTTTTTTTTTTTTTTTTGGTTTTTCGAGACAGGGTTTCTCTGTGTAACAGTCCTGGCTGTCCTGGACTCACTTTGTAGACCAGGCTGGCCTCGAACTCACAGAGATCCGCCTTGAACTCACAGAGAGCCTCCCCCGTGCTGGGATTAAAGGCGTGCGCCACCACCCCTGGCTTATTTTGCTTTTTTTGACATTGTTTCTCTGTGTAGCTCTGGCTGTCCTGGAACTTGCTCTGTAGTCCAGGCTGGCCTTGAACTCGGAGATCTGCCTGCCTCTGTCTCCCAAGTGATAGGATTAAAGGCATGCACCACCATCTCCTGGCATACTTTAATATCTTAACATTGAAGGTAACCACGATTTCCCCACTGGACACCATCTTGTGGCTCTGGCCCCAAGACACTGTTCTTTGGGCCCTTAGCTGCCTTGATGCCACTTGCATACCTGTCCTACTGACCCACCTAACATACAAACACCTGAGGAGGAGGTCAGCTAGCTTACCTAAATATTCTTGCAAAATCATATAGCTCAGTGCAGACAGGGCAGGAGGGTGTGCCTCTTCTCAAGTCCTTTCTTTCTCAACTCTGAAGGCATTTCCAAGAGTCTGGAATCAGTTCTGTCCCTGGGCCCTCGACCCACAGGAGGAGGTTCAAGCCCTCCTGAACTTCGACATACAAGAGTTATGTCCCAGGGACTCCCAGACCCGCCTTCACGCCCGCCAGACCTGCCTCCACGACCACCTTTTATCTCCAGCTCTTCTCGGCCCATCCAGCCCCACAAAGGACGACCTCCCTGTCCCAAAAGAGAACCTTCACATAGTCACCGCACTGGAGTGCCTGGAGCCAGCAAAGCCACTGTCCCCTCTGGAGGCCCCCTGTCAGATCCTGAGTGGCAGAGGAAGATTATAGAGGTAAGGTCTCACTGAAATGACTTGGTGTTCAAAGGGCCTATTAGTTGGGACAAGGGCTAAACAAGGATTTTTACCCCACAGATAGAGCTGAGTGTACATGGAGTCACCTACCAGGAGTGCCAAGTGGCACTTAGAACCACTGGAGGAGACGTGGCTTCTGCTATCCGCAACCTCAAGGTAAAGAAAGCTAGCCCCTTCTGCAGGTTCCCTGGTCTCCTGCTCTGCCCCCTTAGTGGTCAGCTGTCCTCCCTCTTGCTCACACAGGTAGACCAGCTCTTCCACCTCAGTAACCGGTCCAGAGCAGACTGTCGTCGCATCCTGGAACATCACCAGTGGGACCTGTCAGCAGCCAGTCGCTACATCCTGGCCCGGTCCTGAACTCTCATCCTTGGGGATGGATACCTGTTCCACTCAGGGCCTGGCCTTATGGCACCAAACAGAACCATGAGGTCTAGACAGAGGCAGACTTTCACATGGAGGGAGAAATCTTACCTGTTGAAAGGAGGTATAGGAAGTGTGTCCGACACTTGGGGTCATTGCTTCCCCCATGCCCTGCCCCTTGGCCTCTGAGGGCTTCATTGATTGGACCAAGAAGGACTGAGTCTCACTCTGCCTACTGCATTCCCAACTGAACAGGACTTGAAAGAAAAAAGCTATGGAAGAAGCCTCTACTCACTACAATGACCGAGCAGCCGCACCGGACCATGGAACAGCCACTAGAACTGACATAAGCCACCTCGCGACAGTCTATGGGGCACCCATCTTAGATACTGACTTGGGGGCTGGGGCCCAAACTGGTTTGGTCTGGTCCAGAATCACCATGGATGATGAACACTGACATTTTGGACTCAGGGTTTTTCTTTTTTCTTTAATCCAAATAGTATAGATTATGAGAGGGCCAACTCTAGCCCGCTGTTGCCATTCCCTTTGTTTTCTCCCGTATCTACCCTCTTCCATCACATACATCTTCCAATGCGTAAAAAGTTGTAAAGTTTACATGATTACAACATACAAAGACACCAGCCTCCTTCCTACAGCAGAAGGCGGGAGGGATTAATGGCTAAGTAAGGCACAGGAAGCTGCACAAAGCACCCGCAGGGCCCAAGGAGGTTAGGAAGTTGGCACAGGGTCCCTACCTCTCCAGCTGCCAGTGAGGAGGTAGGGGCCCCTCAAGGTGCCAGTCTGAAGCTAAAGCAATTGCCTAATCTGACATAAGGGAGGGTGGCATGTCTGCCTTCTTTGGTGCTGCTTGCCTTTTACCCACGTGCCCTGTTGTAAAACTCGAGTCCTGTATTCCAAAGGCCTCCACCTGTGCAGGGGCCCTGGAGGGAGTGGGCACAAAAGTTTAAAAGCTAAAATTCTTGTGTGCATAGGGACTGCTGGGAAATGGTGAACACAGTGAGGGTGCGTTCTCATACACACTCCTCCTCGGCAGGACCACAAGTGAAGGAGGGAAGAGGAGAGGGAAGGGACACAATGGCTCCCAACCACTCAGCCACCCCTGTCTGTCCGCTGCAGGGTCTCCCAAGGAAAGGGTTGCTTCAGGAGAGAAAGGCCAAGGCAGGTGACCGTCTTGAATTCTTGGTTGAGGTGATGGTCTCCTCATCCTGAGGTGGCTTCTAACTGGTGATGGCAGAGGGCCCAGCACCTCCTCGCTTCTCGAAGAACATATAATCCTAAGGAAAGGTCACTGTCAAAGGGAGATCTGGCTGGGGCAGTGTGGCCCAGCTATTATAACTTAGCTCTGGGCCTGCAGCCCACCATACACGTCCCTAACCTTCTCATAAAGGGTCCAGGAACTGAACGAAGTTCCGAATAACAGGAAAGGAGAAGTGGGAAAGGAAGGGCAGTCAACTCACAATGAGGAACGTGGCTCCCAGCAGCACAGCCTTCACTCTCACATCGAGGTCTACTGGGAACTGCAGGCCAAAGTCATCGGCGTCTGTGAGGGCTTCGCGGAGCAGCCCTCCCCACTGCTTGCTGATGCGCCCCACACTTCGAGATTCATCCTTAGTCTTCACCTGTTGGGAAGGAAGAAGGACCCAGCTGAGGAGGATGCTGCCAGTCTCACTTGCCTCTTGTCTCACCCTGTGTTGCATGTACAAGTTGTGTAGACTCTACTCAATGGATCTGCCACTGCCGTTGGGTCTCCAGATGACAGCAGGGGAAACAGATACTGTAGGTTACAAGGTGAAGATTGGGATTTAGATCAGATCTGTTGCTTTCCAAGGCCAGGTGTGACATAACTGTATCAGTGATACATGGCTGGCTGCTAAGCTTGATTTGGTTATCAGTATCCCTGACACCGATGGCTGGTACCCTATGCAAAGAAGCCTAGTGGAGAGGGTAAAGGGAGGTGCTGAAAAAAGTCCTCCCAGAAGTGTGATTTTTAATTTGCAAAGGTGGGGGGAGCCTTTCCAGCACCACCTGAGGCTCATCTAGAGGTTACCCAATCCTAGCAGACAGGTGCCAACAGGTGCCTCTCACAACTAATTCCCACAGGCCTCTCTGAGCTGGACAATAATAACAAGCCATGTGGGAGCAAATGGTAATTCTGTGACTTCCTGGTCCAGTGACTAGAACTGAAGTAATTTCCTACTACATCCTGTCCATTCTCCTCCAACCCTCTGTAGGGAACTTCCTGCAGCCTAGTCCCAGGCTCAGTGAGGTCTACTGCTGCCAACTCTGCAGTCTGGAGAATGCAGCTCAGATCTGGACCAGTCAAGACCGTGTAAAAGGGATACTGACTCCCTGAGAACCCTACAACACACACTTTCCCATCGGTGAGCACACCATTATCACCTTTCCAACCGGTTCTCTGCACAGAAACTCCTGGCTGCCAAGGTGACTCACTTTTTAAAGGCCATCTTAGGTGAGGCATCTCTACTGTATGAAACCTGTTGTTTCTCCCTTATCTGAATGGGGAGTCATCCCTTAAAGAACTCAGAGTCCCTGTGGTGATGCTGTCTTCTAGAGCCAAAGTGTTCCCCAAACCTCATTCTGAAATTCTCACCACTTGGGTTCTTCTGGCTCTGGGTTGGTGAGGGGAGGCCTCAGTGAGAAGGATATCACCTGGACTTCAGGTCGGATGACTCATTGGGCTTCTAAGTGTGCAGGACAAGCCAAGGACAAGTTTAGTTACAGAAGGGTCTGTGCTTACAGACAGGCCAGCGGCTACCTGGGTTCAGCCCATGGCAGACTTAAGCAGTGAAAATAGACTAAAAGATAACAGTCCTCTACCTTAGATCCAGGCTGGCCTCATATTTGCCCCAGGTCTCTACAGGGCTGTGGGAAACACTCAGCCTTGGCCCGAAAACAGTTTTTTGTTTGTTTGCTTGTTTGTTTTTTGGTTGGTTCAGACAGGGTCTCTGTATACAGCCCCGACTGTCCTGGAAATCACTATGTAGACCAGGCTGGCCTCGAACTCAGAGATCCATCTGCCTCTGCCTCCCTAGTGCTGCGATTAAAGGTGTGGACCACCATGAAATCTTCTTTACTGGGCTTTACATAGAACCATGTCATTTCTGAGTGGAAGAAAACAAAATGCAGTAGGGATCACAACAGATTCAGAATGAATGATAAGATTGAGGGTCCGGATCTTAAGCTATCCATTAGCACAGAAGCTACCATCTTAGGTTTTTGTTTTTTGTTTTCTGATTACGTTGATTGATTGATTGCGTGCACCATGGCATGTGTGTGAAGCGGACCGTTTTCAGGAGTTGATTCTCTTCTTCTATCATGTGGGATTCATGCCTAGAACTCAGGTTGTCAAACTTGATGACAAGTACCTTTACCCTCTGAGGCATCTCATCAACCCCCATCTTGGTTTGTGAAGAGCCTAGAAATCAGCCCGCTGTTTATGATACCTCAAAGTTGGTGTCTGTACCACAGCCACAAGTCCAGCAAGGCCCTACAACTCGAAGGACAGTCTGGCGATCAGCATCAAGGATAGAAAACTTAGGAAGGAAGGGGTGCCAGGTCTGTAGTACGTGGCCGATGGTGGTGCCAGGTGGAGCCTGTACTTCCATCTGGAAAGGGAGGCAGACAGGGTTACTGGGAAGCCAGGATACCTTGCCCAGAGCTCTTCGTTGGTGCCAGCTGTCTTCTGACTGTTTAGATCCTCACTAAAACCTCCACTCCTATTAAAACCGCAGCTTTCTGGGCCTCTTCCTACACTGCCCACCAACCACCAGAAAACCTGCCCTGCCCACCTCCTGAAGGCCACAGGGGCAGCAGCTGCAGCCACAGTGAAGTGGGCGGAGGAGACGCAGCACCTCGCGGTCCCCAGGGTCTGCTAGGCGGACACGAAGTGGCCTGCGGGCACCACAGCACAGACGGGCACAACAGTTGCTCTCTTCAGCTGCCTGACCCAGTTGCTGTCCGGTCCCGGAGCGAAGTTCATACCTATTACAGGTCTCCCAGCCTAGAAACGCTGTTAAGGATAACATGCTGAGGTTCATGGGCCTCACCTGCCCAGGAGCTCACCCCCCCCCCCCCCCCCAACACGCGGCCCCCCCCCCCCCCCCCCCCCCCCCCCCCCCCCCCACAAAGATCACGAAGCCCAACTCGTTCCTCCTCCTACTCACCTTCCACTCGTTCAGTCTTCTGATGAATCAAGATTTGATCAATCTGTAAAGAGTTAAGAGCAGTGTTGACCTTATCAGTCAGCCTGACTATCAGTTCTCCTCCCAGCCAAACTCCCTCCCACTCACCTGAACTAGGAATTCGAGGCCAGAAGGCACCCCTGGCATTGGCAAGAAGGGGGCAGGAGACCCTGGGGCCGCCGCGGGGCCTGGCGAGGGGAAGAGAGCGAAGCCAGGCGCAGGGGCAGGCACTGGAGCCTGTCCCGGTCCAGGATGCAGCGCGGGCTCTGGATACCCAGTTGTCACGGGGTAGGGAGGTGGAGGCGAAGGGGCATAGCCTTTGGGGGGCAAGTAGCCTGTAGGGGAGCAGGGGTAGATTAGAAAGTTATCTGTAGCCTCATCCTCTTCTTTCTCAGCCCAAGGACCAGGAGCACCCGCAGGAAACTAAGAAGAGACCGAGAATGATGGGGCGGGGGGCAGGGCGGTGGCTCCCCAGGAGGAAGGGAGGGCCCCACGCAGCCAGTCTGAGCACATTCCTGGAGAATGTGTTCGACACCCGGCACCCAAGTTTGTGAGGGGCGATAACGGAGACCCAAGCCTATCGCCCACGTACCTGCCATGGGAAAGGGGAGGGGAGTCTTGGGCTGTCGGCGTCGGAGAAGCTTAGTTCTGGAGTGGGGACAAGCTCGGGAACAGCCAGACAGACACAGACACAAAGACAGATAGGCAAAGGCGAAGAGGCAGCAGCGCCCAGCCTGTGCCCAGGGTCTCTTGGGCGGCGCCTATGACTCGGGGAGAAACCGAAAGTGTCAGCGGGCAGGGCGGGGTACCTGGGACCCTGAATTTCCTAAGGGGCCCCAGGACCGCCCCCTCCCTTTGTTCTCCCATTTTCCCCGGAGATGGCTATTGGCAGACGGCAGAGCAGATGGACATGCGGTCAGACAGACAACCTGACCCCGAGGAAGGTCTCCCTGACCCATCTATGGTCCGGCTCACCTGAAACCCCCAGAATAAGCCGGGGGGCCACGCACTCCGGGGCTCACAGGCGCTGGTGGAGGCGGGGCCAGGATCTTGCCACACCCCCGTCTCAATTAAGTCCCGCCCCAGCCCGGGCGGGGCGTCTGCGCAGAAGCAGGCCCTTCTCCTCCCCTGCGGCCGTGGACCTAGGACCTTGTGTGCCTCGTTCTCCGTGGTCCCGCCTCTTCCGCTCCGACTGCAGAGACGAGGAGAACCGAGCTGTCGGAAACGTCTGCGGCCCTGTCCCCAACGCTGGGACCCTCGCTGTTTCAGCGGTCCGCTGAACTGCCTTATCACCTTGTGGCTGCTCCGGACCTCGGTATCCTCCTCCCAAGGGCGTGTTGGGCCGCGCTGACGCAGCGGAACACCGTTCACACTCACTCATTGGCTTCCAGAATTGGCTCTGCGTTCTTGTACCTCAGGGCGACCTCGCTGTATTCTCTCCCTGTCGCAGCGCTGACCTGTGCAGGCACCTCCCATCACACGCATGACAGGTTGCCAGAAGGTATCAATAATGAATGTGCGTGAGTTGAGGTTCAGGGAAAAACACTTGAACAGAACAGGTCCCCATTCCCCTGCATGGTGGCACACGCTTGTAATCCCAGCACTTGAGAAGGGAGACAGGAGGACAACCACAAATATGAAGCCAGTGTGTTCTACATAGGGAGTTTCAGACCAAGCCAGGGCTACAGTATTAAGACTACCTCAAAAGAACCTCTCCTGGCTGGAGAGATGGCTCGGCGGTTAAGAGCACTGACTGTTCTTCCAAAGGACCGGGGTTCAAATCCCAGCACTCACATGGCAGTTCACAGCTGCCTTTAATTGCCAGGTGTGGTGGTGCACACCTTTAGTCCCAGCACTCGGGAGGCAGAGGCAGGCAGATTTCTGCGAGTTCAAGGCCAGCCTGGTTTACAGAGTGAGTTCCAGGACAGCCAGGGCAAAAAAGAACCCCTCCCTCAAAAGGGAAGAAAGCATAGCATCTAGGCAGGTGTGGTGCAGCACGTCAGAGACTGAAGCAGGAGGGTCACCATGAGTTCCAGGTGAACTTGGGAGTGAGACACTATTTAGAAAAGTAAACAACAAAACCAAAAACAGCTCACTACTTCTGCCTGGGTCTTGTTATCAATTTTATTTTAATGTTTGAGATTGAGGTGCAGACCAGGAACTCTGAGAATTCTAGTTTTTATTGTACAGTCAAAACTGAGGACTACTATGTTAGGAGAACCCAGAAGGCCATAGGCAGGCAAAGGCAAGAAGGAGATTCTTGGAGAAATCTGGTCCAGATGGACTGGACCAGAGACCAGGGCAGTAGAGGTGGTGGCTTTGTCCATTTGAGGAAACATTGCTTCATTATGGCTCAGAGATAGGATGTAAGACAAAGAGAATTAGAAGTTGGCTGACCCTTGACCTTTGAGACCCTTCTGCACAGCACAGATCGCCCTCTTGCTCTGTGTGGTCACTTATCGCCTGCCCGTCCAGTCCCTGGTTTCATGTATCTTGTTTTCCCTGTTGACTTGCTACCTCTAAGATCCTGTTCCTTTTGTTTTGGGGACTTCAATGGGCATGATGGCGCACGCCTTTAATCCTGGCATTCAGGAGGCAGAGGCAGGCAGAGCTCTGTGAGTTCGAGGCCAGCCTGGTCTACAAAGTGAGTCCAGGACAGCAAGAGATATGTAGAGAAACCCTGTCTCAAAAAACAAACAAACAAACAAACAAAAAAAAAAAACAGAGTTCCTTGAAGGCGTCTGTCTGTCTTGGGGCCCCAGAGCGCCGGAAAAGTAAGCAAGGCAAAGGGAGTTCAGAAGCCATTTAGAGAGAGTTTTGGCTTTGAGACTTGCCCGGGACAAAGAGACTGTGGAGGCAAGTCTTAGCTGATTGAAAAAAGCCACCCTCGGGCTGGAGAGACGGCTCAGCCGTTAAGAGCACTGTCTGTTCTTCCAGAGGTCCTGAGTTCAATTCCCAACACCCACATGGTGACTCACAACCATCTATATACTGGAATCTGATGCCCTCTTCTGGTATGCAGGGATATATACAGATAGAGCTCTCATATATGTTAAATAAATAAATCTTTAAAAGGAAAAAAAAAAGAAGCTGCCCTCAGTTGGCAGTTGGAATCAGAGAATCAGACTGATTTTATAAATTGGCTCTGGCTGTCCTGGAATTCACTATGTAGCCCAGGTTAGCCTCCAATTCACAGAGATATACTGCCTCTGCCTCCTGAGTACTAGGATTAAAGACATTCACTTTCACTACTGTGCCCAGCTCTGTTGTTCATTCCACTAATAACAAACACTGCAACCTGGCATAATGACACAGCCTTTAATCCCAGAACTCAGGAGGCAGAGAAAAGGCCAGCCTAGTCTATACAGTGTGTTCTCATCAGCCAGGCTACACAGTGAGAGCTGGTATTTGAAAAAAGAAAAGCCGGGTGTGGTGGCACACACCTTTAATCTCTGCACTTGGGAGGCAGAGGTGGGCAAATCTCTGAGTTTGAGGCTAGCCTGGTCTACAGATCGAGTTCCAGGACAGCCACTACACAGAGAAACCCTGTCTAGAAAAACAAATAAGACAAAAAACAAAAGAAACTTGCCCTGACACAATGCTTAGGAACTATCTCAACTCTATTCTTATTATCAATACCATCTTAACAGCTCCCTCTTTGTGTGTGTGTGTGTGATGTTGGGAAGCCCATACAAGCTAGTCAAGTGGTCCACTACTCAGCTGTGTCCCAGCCCTTGGCTTCTGTTTTGTTTTCTTGTCCCAGGTCATCATGTGCTTGATGTAGACAATTCAAGGCACTCTGAACCCAATCCTGTTTTAGACAAAGCTGTACTATGAACCTACTTGACAACTTCACTGTGGTTTTAAGCCTGGTGAACTAAAGCCTTGAGTCCCCACCTTTGCCATGTGCTCCCTTCAAATTATGCAGCCCAATCCTGTCATTGGAAAGTAACACATTCAAGAGATGCTGTGGACCCCACTAAAATCTTCAGTCCACAGATCCCTGTCTCTTGTTCCCACCCACAGTTTCCACATGTATGCCCTGGATGCCAGTGCCTTTCTGTGAAATCTGGAACTCTCTCATTGATGCACGTTTTTGCTCCGTGAGGCCCTTCAACATTTTGGCAGGCCAGGCCTTTTGCTCAGGGTTATAATCCCAGCACGTGGGAGATGGAGGCAAGAGGAGCAAGATGTGGTAGAAGTCAGGCCTCTTTAGTAAAATTAGTACGCAGTTCAGCTTAGCGTCTGGCACCATGTAAGGAGGAGCTGGGCATCCCTTGAACATGAGAAATATGATATGCCCAGTTGAAGGGGTGTGGCTAAGAAACCATGCAAGCCACACAGATGATGTCGGTTGCCTTGAGAAGCAACAGGACTACTAGACATCATGAGAGACCTTGTGGATCTTCAAGACTGCCAAGGATCGAGAGATGATGTGATATATAAGCCAGAGAGCTCCACGCAGTTGTCTCTTCCTCTTGCCCTCATGGACTGAGAAGACACACTGGAAGAGTGCACAGCAAGGTATGGCATACTCATCATAAACTGAAAGGCAGAGTCCAAGAGAGAAAAGTGTTTCACTGCAAGTTAACCTGAGAAAGACTGTCAGCAAAGTAGGCGGAGTTCAGAAGCTGCTCTGAGAAGCTTTCGGCCTACTTGGGTGGAGGAGACTGTGGTGGCAAGTCTAAGCTGATGGAGGAAGCCAAGTTCAAGTTTGGTGGTTAAAATAGGCCGGTCTCATAAACCAGCCACAGTTTAGCAGTTGAAACTAGCTCTGGCAAAACTGGCCATATGAACTGGCAAAGTTAGGCTCAAAAGGACACTAAGCTTTGAAAGGGATTGCCATAAAACCAAGTTATCCTGCATAGACCTATGCTAAGAATATTAATATCCTTTTAAAAAAATTAAAATAGGGTTAGATGTTCATAGATAGGTATCAGGGTGTTCTTAGATAGATTATAGGTTACAGGATTTAGGTATTTTACCAGTGTTAAGTACTAATTTAAGTGTTAAAATATTCTGTTACAGCAAGAGGTCAAGGTCACCCATGATACACAGCAGTTTAGAGGTCAGTGGAGGCTACATGAGCCCACCCCAAACAAACAATGGTTATTTCAATGAGAATGGGCTCCATAGGCTCATATATTTGAATATTGGTTCCCAGTTGGTTGGAACTGCTCAAGAAGAATTAGGAAGTGTGGCCTTGCTGGAGGAGGTGTTTTGTCGCGTCGACCTCGACCAGCAAGAATGACGAAACTCGCAAAAGCTCTTTTCAAGCAGTTTATTCAGGTCCCTTGAAAAGTCTTCCGAATAATCGGGCAGACCCAACCCACAGGCTAAATACTATATGAACAGCCAATCAAGTACAGCCACATGGTGCTATCTTACAGGCCCACGTATGCGGAAGCAAGCCAGATCAGCGGTCTTAAACAAATATGGATTTGTTTACCACCTAGAGCGCTCACCATCGGGCTGGTGGAAGGCGGAAACCGGCGCCATCTTTAGGGTGCGGCACGTCGCAGCTCTCTACAGTTCCTCCTTTTTTGTTTTAGAAAAATGTTGGTATAAGTCCCTGGAAAGGCTTCGTAATCCCCATATCTGGGGATCTCACGGCGGGCCTGAGCCTGTAGGAGGGCGGTGCTCAAACTCTTACCCGTCTCTGGGTCAGCCTCCCCTCTCGGGGCTGTCCTGTCTTAGGTGGCCAAGACTTACACGTCAACTCCGTCATTGACTTGTCAAACCCTAATATCCGTGGAACAAATACCTCAGTGGGCAGGGACTATGCTCAGTGAAGATTTAAGGCTTCATGGCAGCGAGGCATGCCTGAGGGGACTGGCCCGCCTCAATGGCAACAAGGGCCTGTATAATCATGGCTGCATTACACTTCTGTGTGGCTCTCATATTGTAGATGTACCATAGGCAAACCAGAGAGGCTAGTATCAGTATCGCCAAAGAGCCTACACCCGCCCACTCCTTAAGATGATCCATAGCCGCCTGTATCCAGGAAGTCAAACCATTAGCCAGACTCAGATCCACCCGAGTGGAGTTGATGTGGATGATTGTCGCTCTCAGCTCTCTCATCTTATTTTCAAAATCAGCCGACCAATCCTGTAAGAGGAGCTCTGACAATTGCTTAGACAGATTAGCAGCCTTTGTTAAATTTTGATACTGCACCGAAGTAACACACAAACCCTGTATTTTCCACTCACACCCCAACTGTGCCAGTTGCCAAAGAGAATCAGTCTGTTCTTGTATTAAATCTATGTGTTGATTAACTATCATAAGGCCTCTTTTGAGATGAGAATTCATAGAGGTCTGAGTATCCAATGCCTGTGCTACATTGGCTGAGATGTTATTCAGGGCATTGGCAATCTGTATAGAACTAGACAAGGCAATAGCTGAGGCAGTAGCCCCCACAGCAGCAACAGTGATGGCAGTAACAATAGCTGCAGTGATGCCAAAATCTCTTTTAAGCCTGAATAGCATCATGGTATTAGGGGCCTCTACAGGAACTGGTACATATCGAGGCATTCTAGTCACCACAGCCACAGGAAAGGCTGTGGCATTCCAGCACAGAGCATAAAAGCATGTGTCCGGAGTGCATACTAACTTTTCTTTACCCAAGGATGCACTCCCATTACTTACAATCCACAGAAAAGGAGGCCAGAGACACACTGGCAAGGCTGAAAAGGTCTTATTGCGGTAAGAATGAAACGAAGAATTCCAAGTACCAGAGCCACTACCACTAGAAAAATCCATATTGGTAGCGGATCCTGGGGAAAAACTACCTCTTTGATAAATTCCTCCCCCAAGCATAAGTATAGGGCCCAAATCCATACAGCTACCATTTGCTCCACACAAAAGCCATAAATCAAAAGGATTGGTGGCAGTCTGTTGAGGATCCCTAGTAGATATATCAAGCATTCCTGTACAAGACTTATTCACTATATTACTAATCATGGGGCTAAAGGAAAAATAATCTTGTTGAACCCAAACTGCTCTGCGCCCCTGACATCCAGTCCAGGGAAAAGGTCCTTCCTCTCCTGCGGATCCTCTACAAAAAGGTGCCCAGCGTGGCTGTTTGGGGGGGGTCCCGGTCAGATACTCGTGTGGGCCACCACCCCATAAGACGAGAACCATTGCTCGAAAACAAACCACCACCCCTACCCCCAAACCTCAGTTGTGGTAAAAAATCTGTTGACTGTTGAGACAATTTAATGCATTTTGTATCATCTGACCTATTGAAGCTCATTAAAAAGCACAGACTACCCTTCAAGCTGACATTTCTATTACCCTCTATAGGGCTTTTCTGATCATCAAAGGGAAGGTAGGGTAAGCCTAAGCTTCTATTACTGCTAAATAAGCGTGGAAACACAGTTGCATCATGTCTGACTGGCATCGGCTTTGGAAATATCGACAGGATCCCCCATCTCGGCTCGGTCATTCCTGACATCATCACTGCTACTATCACCAGGATCCCTAGGAAGTTCTTCATGACGAATCTTCCTCACAAGGCGTTCAGGCACCCACACTGGATCTTGTTGATCCTGAGGAAAAACACAAACAGATCCTCTCGCCCATGTTAACACGGGGTCAGGCCCTCACCAAGAGCCTGTCAAAATATCCTTCCACTTCGCCATGCCTTTAGGTGGACCATGGGAATCCTGATGTCTGTCCACTGCTGAGCGGCCTTGAGCATCCAAATTTAAAAAATTTAAAGTAAATAAGGCTAAAGACATTCTCTCCTTGGGAGTACGGCCTTGGCCTATTCCCCCTTTCTGTTTTTGTAAACATTTTTTTAAGGTGTGATGAGCATGCTCCACAATTTCTTGTCCTTGAGGATTATATGGTAATCCGTGATTAAGCTGTACCTCCATCTGGTTGTAGAAGGAGACAAAGGACTGAGCCGTATAGGCTGGCCCATTGTTTGTTTTTAGCTGTTGTGGTTTTCCCCATGTAGCCCAGGCTTCTAAGCAATGTCCTATGACACTGTGAGTCTTTTTTCTATTTATAGGTGTAACATGTATGATACCTGAGTAGGTATCCACAGATACATGAATATATTTTAAGGTTCCAAACTCTGAAATGTGGATAACGTCCATTTGTCAGATTTTGAGTGGCATCAACCCTCTAGGGTTTACTCCCACACTGGGAGGATGATGATGAATCACACATTGAGGACAGTTCAAAACCACTTGTCTAGCATCTGCTCTAGACAAATGGAATTTTTGTTGTAGAGTTTTTGTATTTACATGAAATAATTGGTGAAACTGTCTGGCTTGGTCCAGGAATGAGCTCTAAAAAATGTATGTCATCCTAGTCCATTGATCAACTTTATCATTACCCTCACTTAATGGTCCAGGTAATCCTGTATGTGTTCTGATAGGTTGAATATAAAAACATCTTTTTCTTTGTCAGATTAAAACTTGTAATTTTTGTAATAAGGCACATATAGTACTATTATTTTTAATAGGACCTGTTAATTTTAATACTTTCACTGTGTTGACCACATACACTGAATCTGAGATCAAATTGAATGTAAATTGACATCTTTTAAACACCTCAATTACTATTTTTAACTCTACTATTTGGGGGGAGCCCGGTTGAAATTGGCATAGCATGGGCTCTTGTCTTTTTATCAAATAGGCTCCGTAGCCTGTCTTTGAGCCATCAGTAAACACATTTGGTGACCCTTGAAGTGGTACTGCTGAAGTAACCTTAGGAAATATCACTGGGTGCTCCTTAAAAAATGATAGCAATGGATGCTTAGGATAATGGTTATCAATCACTCCTTCAAAGCTACATTGTAATATTGCCCAATCATCTACAGTGCCACACAAAATCTTAATTTGATGACTGGAATAGGGCACTATTATACTGGCAGGAGCAACTCCAAAAGACTGTAAACATTGTTGGATACCATTTAAGGCTAAAGCAGCAACTGCAGTGGGATAATGTTTTATGGATTTTTTTTTGAGAAATCTTTGAATAAGTCCATAATAATGGTCCGTCCTGCCATAACAATCCTGTAGGTTGACCATAGGTGGCAAATATGTACAATGTAATGGGCTGTCCTTTTTGTCATCTCTTTAGGAAGGCACTCTGTAACCTTTCTTTCACTTTACATAAAGCTTTTTTTTTGTTTCTTCTGTAAATTGCCTAGGAGAATTAAGTGTTGAATCACCTTTTAAAATATCATATAGAGGGCTGGAGAGATGGCTCAGCCGTTAAAGGCTAGGCTCACAACCAAAAGTATAAAATATCATATAGGGGTCTTATTACATAATTTGGTAGCTTCAAATAGCCTCTTACCCAATAGATATCTCCTAACAACCTTTGAAAATCATTTAGAGTCTTTAAATTATCTTTTCTTATCTCAATCTTTTGAGGTATTATCTTTTCAGATCCAACCTTCGCTCCTAAATAATTAACTACATTTTCCTTTTGAACCTTATCAGGAGCAATAAACAACCTTTTTTTTTTTTAATAATTGAACTAATTCTTTATAGGCCTGATCTAATATTTGTTTACTCTTAGCTGCCAGTAAGATATCATCCATATAATGAACACATCTCAAATTTGGAAAATTCTTTCTCAAGGGAGCAATGGCTTCCCCCACATACAGGTGGCACATAGTGGGGCTGTTCGCCATGCCCTGAGGTATTACTACCCATTTAAACCTCTGATCAGGTTCTTCATGGTTACAGGATGGAACAGTAAATGTAAATCTTTCACTATCTTTGGCACATAAAGGGATGGAGAAAAAACAATCTCTTATATCTATTAACTATAATGGGCCAAGAGGCTGGCAAAGATGATAAAAGCGGCAAGCCGCGTTGCACTGGGCCCATGATCTGTATTTGTTTATTTGTGGTACGCAGGTTATGCAACAATCTCCATTTTTCAGATTTCTTTTTAATGACAAAGATAGATGTATTCCAGGGAGATACAGATGGCTTTATATGCTTTAAAGACATCTGCTCATCCACCAACTCTTTGGCTGTATTCAATTTTACAGAGGAAAGTAGCCACTGAGGAACCCATACTGGGTCCTCCGTCTTCAAAGTTATGGGAATGTCCTCCTCAGTGGCCCCTAGGAAAAACCCAGGCCCTGTCTCTTTTGTCTTTGTTGCATAGATATGGGACTCTTTTGCCCCTGTAAATATTTTTCTATTCCAAAGCCTGGAGCATATCCCATATCTTGTATCATACGTTGGGCTGAATCAGAATAATCATTACTCAATTTAAATCCCATATCCTTTAAAAGGTCTTCCCCAAAGGGAGATAGGGAGCTCAAGTACATATGGCTGTATTACTCCTGAGTGGCTTTCTTTTTTTTTTTTTTTTTTGGTTTTTCGAGACAGGGTTTCTCTGTATAACAGCTCTGGCTGTCCTGGACTCGCTTTTGTAGACCAGGCTGGCCTCAAACTCACAGAGATCTGCCTGCCTCTGCCACCCAAGTGCTGGGATTAAAGGCGTGCGCCACCACCGCCCGGCCTGAGTGGCTTTCTTGGTCCTGCCACTTTAATAATCTTGTACTCATATCTGGAGTCTTAGCATAACCCAGGCCTTGTAGTGTTTGAGAAGAGGCTTGTACGGGCCAACCTGAAGGCCAGTCTTTCTTTGTTATGATATTCTTATCAGCCTCAGCATCCAAAAGGCCCAGGATCCTTTTACCATCAACTTTTAACTCCAAGACGGGGCGTTGGTCCAAATCCAAGGAGAGAAAAGTCAGATCCGTGCCCGTGGACCCAAAACCATCTTTTCCTCTCTCTCTCGATCCCTTGCCGCAAAGCGATCATGTAAGCTCGGCAACATGACCAACTGAGCAATTCTATCTCCAGGAGAGATAGCTGTTATACCACGGGGGGAGGCTACCATGATCTTAACTACTCCTGTATAATCTGGATCTATAACCCCAGGATGGACAATAAGTCCTCTCAAGGCTGATGATGACCTCCCTAACAGCAAACCAACTGTACCAGGTTCAAGGGGTCCTTTAAAATCTGTTTCAATTAACTGGACCCCCATTTGGGGCGTTAATACGAGTCTGGTGGTGGAGCAGAGGTCCAATCCTTCTGAGCCTGCAGTGGCTCTCCGCGGTCTCTCGGATGGCGGAGGGTTGGCCATCTCTCTTGATTTTGTTCTTTGTCCTGATTCTCTACTGTCCCATATATTTGTGGGCCCTGGGGTCGTGGGCCCCGCTGTCCGTTTTTTGGACGAGCACCACCATAACCTTGACTCAAAGGCTGGCCATGGATGTCTGTCACTGAACGGCACTCATTAGCCCAATGGTTTCCTTTCTTACATTTTGGGCATAACCCCGGCTGCCTGGGGCGTTGTGCACTTTCTGTACTTTTTGTACTCCTTTTCTCGGGGCACTGTCTTTTAAAGTGTCCCATCTTGTCACACTTAAAACAAACTCCTGGACTTCCTCCACCTTTACTGGTCAACTGTACTACCGCGGCAGCAAGACCAGCATTAGTTAACGGCCCTCCAAGTTCTCTACACACTTTCATCCAGGCTTCTAGCCCTTTGTTCTTGTAAGGGGTGATAGCAGCTCTACACTCTTTGGTACATTGTTCATAGACCAACTGTTTTATTAGTGGCATAGCAGCATCCGGGTCACCAAAAATCTTTCCTGTCACTTTTACCAATCGTGCCACAAAGTCTGAAAAGGGCTCCATGGGGCCCTGTAGAATCTTAGTTAAGTTCCCACTCACCTCCCCTTTGTTAGGAAGGGATTTTCAAGCCTTGATAGCTGTCTGGTTTATTTGTTCATAAACCTGATTGGGATATCCTGTCTATTGGTTGGCAAATCTCCCTGCCCAAGCAGCATATCTCTATCCCAGGCTGGATTTCCATTTCTTTGATTAATGGCTGCTTGCTCAGTGGCATACTCAATCAAGAAAGCTTTCCAGTCTAAGTATTGCCCTGGACTTAAGCAGGCGCGGGCCAGGCCATTCCAATCACTCGGGGTCATACAATGTCTGTTTAATGGTTTTACTTGAGCCAATGTAAAAGAAGTAGTAATACCATAGGTACGAACCGACTCTGTAAGGGATTTAATTACTTTAAAATCAAGCGATTCCTCATACCTGTTCCCTTGTGGATTTTGGTATACCAGATAGGCAAACTGTAATTCTGTTTTTTACTTGTGTCCACATCCCCGGGCAGAAAGATCTCCCTACTTTCAGGGACTGAACAGGCTGATCTATCTGAACGGCCTCTAGATATGGAGGGGGAGTTGAAGGCGCCGCGGCAACGGCTTCACTTACACTGACTGCCACCAACGTGTCTTTCTCTTTTACCCTTTTCTTTTCCCTTTTTCTAATAGCAGTCTTCTCCAACTGTTCTGTTAGAGCGTGTAGCTCCCCTTCAGAATCCGTGCCCTCTGAGTCCTCAAAATCTCTAAAATCTCTAAGATCGGGATAGAGAGGGACCTTTTTTTTGTTTCCCTTTTTACTGTCTGCCTGCTCAGATCTTTCGCCTTTTTTGTTTCCCTTTTCACTGTCTGCCTGCTCACATCTTTTCCCTTGCAGCAGTTCCAAGGCTGATTCTCCCTCCTTGATTGCTTTACAGCATCTCTGATCTTCTAAACAACTCCTCACCATCTTCCAAACCGGTCTTACTCCATGTTTCAGAGTACCTTGCTCCCAAGCAAAATCCAAGTCCCTGCCTAATTTGTCCCAGCAGGATACAGTAAGATTCCCGGACACCGCAAACCACGGAGCCACGGAGTCGCATTCATTCAAAAATCTTTCTAGGGTTGACTTTTCAAGTTTCAATTTCCTAGCTAAAAGTAGCTCCTGAAGAGCCAGAAAAATTGGATGTGACTGAGATGATCCCATGATTTAAAATTTACTTTCGGTTCGCAGTTTCCCGCGAAACTTTACCTTTAGTTCGCAACTTCCCGCGAAACTTTACCTTTAGTTTGCAACTTCCCGCGAAACTTTACCTTTAGTTCGCAATTTCCGCGAAACTTTATTGTCCCAATTTATCCCGGGAACTTACCAGTGCACTGCCCCTGACTGCAGGAGTTCTGAGTCTTTTCTGGTTCCCATACGGCCACCACTTGTCGCATTGACCTCGACCAGCAAGAACGACGCAACTCGCAAAAGCTCTTCTCAAGCAGTTTATTCAGGTCCCTTGAAAACAGTCTTCCGAATAATCGGGCAGACCCAACCCACAGGCTAAATACTATATGAACAGCCAATCAAGTAAAGCCACGTGGTGCTATCTTAGAGGCCCACGTATGCAGAAGCAAGCCAGATCAGCGGTCTTAACCAAATATGGACTTGTTTACCACCGAGAGTGCTCACCATCGGGCTGGTGGAAGGTGGGAACCGGCGCCATCTTTAGGGCGCGGCACGTCGCAGCTCTCTACAGTGTTTCACTGCTGGCAGGCTTTGAAGTTTCAAAAGCCCACACCACTTCCAGTTAGCTTTGCCTGGTCATGGCCCCAGTGCCATGTCCGCCTGCCTACTTGCTGCCACAGTTATGGACTCACCGTCTGAAACAATAAGTCCCAAATAAACACCGCCTTGCTCATGGTGTCTTATTACAGCAATAGAAAAGCAACTAAGACACAAACCAAACCAAAGCTGTCAACACAGGAATGTGCAGCTCAGGGCCGGTGGGGCAGGTAAGAGTACTTGCTGTGTAAGCCTGAGAATTGAGCTTTGTTTCCAGAGCCTGTGCTTGGAGGAACCAACTCCTGAAATTTGTCCATTTATCTAAACACCACACACTGGCACACATACAATAATAATAAATTTTAAAAATAAAAGGAACCTCCAGCATAGCAGAGATAGGGTAAGGAATAGAAATTCTTGTCTTCCCCCCACCCCCAAATTGGGCCAGGTTGGGATTAAAGGCCTACGCCTTCACCCAAGCAGAAATTCTTGTTTTTTTTGTTTTTTTTTTTTTTTGGTTTTTTCGAGACAGGGTTTCTCTGTTTAGCCCTGGCTATCCTGGACTCGCTTTGTAGACCAGGCTGGCCTTGAACTCTCAGAGATCTGCCTGCCTCTGCCTCCCAAGTGCTGGGACTAAAGGCGTGCACCACCACACCCAGTCTGACTAGTTTTAAAACAAGAATTTCTAGCCGGGCGGTGGTGACGCACGCCTTTAATCCCAGCACTTGGGAGGCAGAGGCAGGTGGATCTTTGTGAGTTCGAAGCCAGACTGGTCTACAAAAAGCGAGTCCAGGATAGCCAGGGCTAAACAGAGAAACCCTGTCTCAAAAACCAAAAAAAAAAAAAAGTAGTATGAAATGCTGAGCATAGTGGCACACACTTTTAATCCCAGACAGAGGCAGAGGGATCTCTGTGAGTTTGAGGCCACCCTGGCCTATAGTGAGTCCAGGACAATCAGAGCTATGTAAAGAGACACTGTGAGTTCAAAGTCACCCTCCCCTGGGGACTTTGACGCCAGCATGGGATACAGGAGACCCTGTCTCAAAAAGACAAAACCACACACACAAGAGCCTAAACGGGTGACTTCAAATTCTAACTTACTACTGCGCTGCACATAAGAGTTCAAGGCCATCTGTAAGGCCTTCACTCACCATCTGGGATTTCTTAGTCACTTCATGGATGCCACACTTGCTTTGTCCTTACTCCTGTTCACCAGGTGATGGGATGGTGTTACCTCAAGTACTTGGGTTGCTTCTTCCAGCCTGTCTTGTTAGCTATTCCTTTTGCCTCAATATACATGCCTTTTGGCCATGGTCAAAACAAGACATCCAGTTTGCAGATACTGCTGCTGCCACCAACCTGGACCAAGACCACCTTGTTTTTTTTGTTTTGAGACAGTCTTATTGTGTACCTTAATCTGGCCTCAAATTTGTGATCTCCAGCACCTTGCTTTCCAAGTACTACACATACTACCACAACTAGCTTTGTTTCATAAAGCACAATTTGTGTAATATATTGAAGGTGCACACTTTTTTTTTTTTTTTTTTTTTGCCTGCATGTATGCCTGTGTTGAGGGTGTTGGATCCCCTGGAACTGGAGTTTCACACAGTTGTGAGCTGCCATGTGGTGTTGAGAATTGAACCTGTGCCCTCTAGAAGAGCAGCCAGTGTTCTTAACTGCTGAGCCATCTCTCTAGCTCAAAGATGCATATCTTATTTTCTGAAGGCCTGCACTCAGTAAAGTATGGATTCTCCATAAATTATTGGCATGTTATGAAATCTTGTTCAGCTCTGTGTCTTTTTTTGTCCTACTTCACTAGGGCCTCCTGGGTGAGTACTTCCTGTCTACAGCAGGGCTGGGAACGTGCTCCACTGCTCTGCTGTCCCATTACCCTTTTCCCTTGCACGTGTACTTGTGTGTTTGGTTGGTTTTTTGTTTTGTTTTGTTTTGGTTTGGTTTTTTCGAGACAGGGTTTCTCTGTATAACAGCCCTGGCTGTCCTGGACTTGCTTTGTAGACCAGGCTGGCCTTGAACTCACAGAGATCCGCCTGCCTCTGCCTCCCAAGTGCTGGGATTAAAGGCGTGCGCCACCACCGCCCGGCGTGTTTAGTTGTTTTAAGCCCAGTTTCTACTGCTAAAGAGCTCCCCGGGGAAAGGGCAGCATTCATCTTGCCCATGTTGGCTGGCCCTCCTTGGTGTCTGCCACTCCATCAACACTGCCTTAATAAAAGTCTCCAAAACATCTTTCAGTGCTCAAGTCTGCTTTGCAACAGTCTCTCTTTTTCTGCCTCAGTTCAAAACTCAGCCACGTAGAAGATCCATGATGCCCGGAAACCCTTCCTCTTTCTACCCCAGTCTGTGTTCACTGAATGTCTTTCACACACTAGGGCTCCTTCAAGGGTCATCTCAAGCATCACAGCATTTTCTGATGTCCAATGCATAACTCTCTGTGCTTTGAGTCCCATAGTTCACAATTAATCACATCTCTTCTGTCTTGCCCTGGCTCTCACTTCCAGATTATGTGGACTCTACCCATTTTGTAAGGCTATTAGCAGCTGAAACCAATTGCTAGCCATAAACCCTATTTTTAGTCCATATGCTGCCATGCCAGGTGCTCACAAATACCAGGTTGATTTTCCTGCCCTTGAAGAATCCTACTCTAATTCTAACCATCACAGGTATGTAACATGTTTGTTTCACCAGGTGGACACTGTTGCAAGGGCATCCCTGTAATAACAGGGCTAAACCTCACCATCCTCAAATAACTAAAATCTAATGAAGATGGGTGTACAAACTGTAATTTCAGCAATCAGGAGGCTAAGGCAGGGGCAGCCGGATATAACTCAATGGAAGCGAATTGCCTAACATTTCCAAGGGGCAATCCTCAACACTGGGGAAAAAAATTCCAATGACCTACATGACTGAAATTACTAAAACCCACATTCCCGTGTGCTCCCTCGGTAAGAAATTCCATTATTTCGCATGATCGTTTTGAGTCCTGCCCACCATTACCACACCTTGTAAAGAGCAGGATCCTAGAACCAGAGCTTATTTGTAATCAGAAATGCAAAGAATTCAAAAGTTGACTCCCTACCCTCCCTTTCTCAAGGTTAGATAAATGAAGACTCTAAAGTTCTTTATGTGATTTTTTCTTTTAATTTCTTTTCTGCTTCAACATCCCCTCTCCCCTCTGTGCCCAATTACCCAGAAAGGCCAGGACTAAGCACTTAAACAAGAAACCTCAAAAAGCCAAGGCTAGCCAGCCCAAGATTAACAGGCTCCCCCCGACAGGCCCTGCAGACTGGATGCTAGTGTCTCCACTCAGGGCCTGGTAGTAAAAGCTGGTACAGAATAAGGCAGTTCCAGAAGCTAGGAGTAACCCCGCCTGAAAGAGAAGGAGAGCAGAATACGGGATTTTAAGAACAAAGCAGTATGAGGGAGTGGGTGGGGTTCATCAAAATTAGGCCAAGGGATTGATTACCCAGAGGGGCTTTCTGCAATAGGGAACCCCTAACAGGGCCAGGCTGTGCAAGAAGTGGTGTTTGTTGGTCTTGTCAAAGAGCTGCAAGGAAAAGAGAAGAGTGATTTTCTAAGCAACACAGGAGCCCAGGAGCCTGAAGCTGTACACAGGACCGAAGTCCATTCCCAGTACTTCCACCTTTGAAGTCCTTTTGCTGCTCCCCCAGTCCCCAAGCCACAGATTTGTAGTTCTTGCTGCTCTAGAAACCTGAGCTTCTTCGTCCTCCCATTCATCCCCCTCCCCCAGTTTCAGGACACCCAGATATTGCTCCTGTAGTCCCAAGTCCCGGAGCCTCAGTGTTGTTACTTCACCTCCTTCCCGTAGGCATCTGGAAATTGGGCGCCTGTGAAGAGAAGCAAAAGTTATCAGATGTGTATTAGCTTTGACCGTCCCCAAACCCCGGAGGACCCACGTAGACACTGGTGAAAAGGGGCATCCCCGGAAACTTTCGACTGGTGGAAACAGACGTCGTGTAGTACTGAGAAGCTTCTGGACCCACTGGCAAACTTCAGGGTTCCAAGGGATCTCTACTCCTTACGAGACAGAGCGCTTCCTCTAAGTCCCTCCCCACACCAGACCCCAAAGATCGCCCCCAGCCCAGGTGCATCCCACGTCCCCTGACCGTGTGCCCCGTAGGAGGCCAAACCCAAGGCCCCAGCTCCGGACAAGGCGCCTAGGCGGCGGAAAGCAGCCCCTACCCCAGCCATGGCTGTGGGCGGTCACGCGCGGAACCAACACTGCCCTGGCCACCCAAGAAGCCAGCCAATCCCGATTGTCCATGCAAATAAGTTCCAAAGGTACCCAATCGGGGCTGTGTTCATTTCAGTGCCCCGGACATCTACATGCGCCTTTGTAAAACTTCCGCTGAATGGAGAAGAGGCCTGGCGGGCGGAGAAACTAGAACCAATTAGGAGCGGAGGAGCGGAGCAGTGAGAGGCGGGGTTGAAGGCGGGACTAAAGGATTTGCGTCACGGATTGGCCCACTTTCCTAGTTGATCGCCTCTTCGACACCCCAACCTCACACCTCTAGCTAATTTGCAAAGATATCTGTCCTAACACAAAATTCCGCCCCTTTTCGCACAAGCTCCTCCTATTCAGCTTCAAACCAGCCCCACTCCTCAAAAGGGGCGGCCCCACGGATTTATAAGCCCCAACCCATTGACATTAAATCCCTCCCACTTCATGGATGGCCCCTCCTCCGTGCCTAGAGACCCCGCCTTCTTTGTGTGATGCCCAGCCCTCTATATTTCAGATGCCCTCCCCCTGGCTAGACCCGAAGAGTCCCGAGGGTGGGAGATCCGGGGGAAATGTCTTCGCCCTGCTCCAGTTCGTTACGTCCATCCGTCCGTCTGTCCACTCCCACCCCCTTCACTGTCTTCAATCCGCTCCACACTCCGGAGGGCGGGTGGGCAGGCGGGTGCGAGCGAGGGGTGTGCGCCGCTCTCTCGGCAGGGGGCGGGGGGAGGCGGCCGCGCGGTGACGCGCGGGGCTGCTGCGGCTGCTCCGCCGGCGGATCATCACTCTCGGGCTGGGATGGACGCGGGACGGGCGGGCCCTGGCGCGCAGAGCCAGGAGTCCGGGCCTCCTGGCTGCTGAGCATTCCCCAAACCTCCCCTAGCCCTTGCCTTCCTTCCTAGGAGCCGCTCCGACCTCTGCCTCGAGGCTCCGGACTCGGCCCCCGCCCTCTTCTGACTCCCCGGATCTCCCTCTCCCGCCCGCCTTCGGGATCGACTAGATCCCTCCCCCTCCCTGAGGATTCCGGCTGGATCCCTGCCCCTGCGCCGCGGATTCTGCGCTCCAGGGCCTCGGGCCCCTGGGGATTGCCGTGGACTCCTCCTCCAACACACGATCCCTTAGAATCTTTCGCCTGGACCTCCTTCTGGTCCCTCCAAGCCGGCCCAGAGAGCCAGTGGATCTACAATCCAGTCCTGTCCCGCTGCTCCCTCCTGGCACAGCCTTCCCCACTGCGGGGTTCCCTGTTCTTGAGCTCCCTCTGACCGCATACCCTAGCTTTCCTTTTCCCTGGGATCGACTGGATCCCGGCCCCGCCCCCCCGGGGCTGGGGCGATCCCCCTCCCCCGCCGGGTGAGGCGCTGCAGGCGGGGGCTGGGCCTGCGGGGCCGCGGGGGGCTCAGAGGCCGCCGCCCCCCTTCTGAAGCCCGTCCGCCCCCCACTCGGAGCCCTGGATGGAGGCACCACGGCCCCAGGGCTGATCCAGGTAGGAGCTAAGCCAGGCTGGGTGGAGGGGGCTGCGCGGCGGTCCATTGGGGTCTTCCTCTTCCCATATTCCTCCCTGCGCCTGGTTTCCCTCAGCCTCCTCTGTCTGCGTGTCTCCGCCTAGGGATGCTCTCGCCGTGTCTCTGCGTCTTGGTCTCTTTGTCTCTGCCTCTCTCCAGTCCATGAATGATCCTTTGAATGGGCCCACAGACCCCGTGTGTTCCCATCTCCCCCTCCCCCTCCTTCTCCCCTTCCCGGCCAAGCCATTTTCCCTACTGCAGGAAGGGGGGGGGGCTGCGGCCTGAGCCCCCGTCCCTCAGCTCTCCCCGGTTGGGGGAGTCAGGCCTGGACTGGAATGGAAGAGCAAGGCAGAGAGATCGGGAGGAGGGAGAACAAGATGTGGCAGACAGAGATGGAGAGAGAAAATGGGGGAGAGAGAAAGGAGAGAGAGAGAGAGAGAGAGAGCAAAAGCACTTGAGGGAGAAAATCAGGGAAGGTATTTGGAGGAGAGAGCGATGAGAAACACCAAGGAAACATAAATGAGAGAAGACCGAGGGGTGAGAGACTGAAGACAAGAGCTGGAGCAAGCCGGTTAAGGCCGAAGAAAGATGCTCTGAGGGACTCTGTATAGAGGAGAAAGACAGGGGGAGGGATCTAGTGGGAGGGAAAGAGAGAAAAGCAGGTTGGAGGAGAGGAAGCAAGAGGCCTAAAGTATCTTAAGGGAAAGGGGTGACTGAGGCAGGCCATGTTGTAAGGAGGGAGAAGAGCCAGCAAGGCCCAGCCTGGCATAGGAAGAGGAGATATGGGGTAGTCTACTCCAAACCTCTTCAGATGATGGGAGAAGAGAAGCCTAAAAGGACCTGAGAAGGGGGAGGGCATGACTGGGTGTGAGTGGTGAGGACTCCTGTGTCCTCATCTCTGGAATAAATTGACACCTGCAGAGAGCCACCCGCGTGCTGGCGCCTGGCTCTGAAAAACCTGGCGTCAGCAAACAGCCCTGGAGGGGGGTGCTAAGGGGGGGCTTGCTGAATGACCTGGGTGTCTGCCCTGCCTACCTTTTTATTTCTGGTCCTGCCCCGACTGAGCACCCAGGCGTCCAAGCAGTGATACTGGGGACTGGCAAGGGGAAGGAGGGAGGGCTAATAGAAGGGATGGGATGAGAAGAACCTGAGGTTTGCCCCAGGATACAGGTTAATGTGTGCAAAGAAGACCCCAGGCAGGTCCAAGGCTGTTCAAGTTTTATGGGAGAGGGATTTGAGGCTTATTTGAGAAGCCTACCTCAGTACAGCTTCTTCCCTCCACACCCCAACCCGTCAGAGACCTGGTTAGTAGGGTTAGGCTCTGCTCCTCTAAGCAGGCTGGGGGGGGGGTATATCTTTTAGGATTCTCTGTTCTCCCAGACTACTTATATATACTTCTTCCTCTCTGCTAAGATTGGGTGAAATTAGCGTTCTGACTCTCCCCTCTATCCTCCCTGTCATAGCCTGAATGGACCCTGCAACCAAGCAAGCCCCTTCCCCTCTTCCTCTGGACCACCCCCTCCAGGGTTAAAGCTGCGGCCTGTTGCCGGGGTAACATTGCGGGGCAGCATCCTGTCGCCCAGCAACCGGCTGCAGGATCATGCATCTGTCCCTGGATTTGCCCCTTCAGCATCCCTTCCTGTAACCCCTGGCTCTAGGCATCTCCATCTTATAAGGGAAGACATGGAAGGGTCTGGGGAGAAAGGGGTTCCCAAGTGCACAGATCCTTAGGGAATGGTAGGCTGATGGGGACAGAAGATACTGGGGTTTGAGTAGTCCTAAGAAGTCCCAGAGTCTGGACTGGGGTGGGGGTTCAATGCCATGAAATTACAGCTCTGGAGTAATTAACACGTATAAACAAACCCGCTACTTCCCGCTAATTAATGACTTGGTATTTTTATTTTCTCTTCCTTGTCTATCTTATTCTCTCCCAGGGAAGTGGGGATTGGGACTCCTGAGTCCCTAGGGAGAGCCTGCCTGGGAGGGATAGAAGCAGGAAAGGGCACACTGAGTCTAAGAAGCTGGCCCTTCCTCCTCTGACCCTGCCCTGGACATTTACCACATCTGACTCCACCCGCAACTTGGGTGTCTGCGCAGGGGAAGAGGGCAGTTGGGAGAAGGGGGTAGGTGTCAGGGGGCCTGTGGGTGGAAGGGGTAACTTGATCTGAAATTCAAGCCACTAACCACTTGTCTCTTGTCTCCCCATCCTTTCTGTCCTCCCCATCCAATTTCCCTTCCCTTCTTCCACTTGTCTGTATTTTTCTGTTTGTCTGTTTGTATCTTGCACACCCTGTCCGGGGGGGGGGGGCAATCCTCTCCATCACCCAAGCAGGTCGGGCCTGCCTGCACCTTCTTCTACCTTCTTCCCCTTCCCCACCCCTTATCCCCTCCATGGAGAGGAATAGACTCCTCTTCTGTCCCTTCTAACCCAGGTTCCTACCCGCCCCCCTCCTCCTTCCTTTCCCCCTGCCCCCTCCTCCCTTCTGGGGCGAGGGGGGCCTCCCTCCCTCTCCCCCCCTTCTCTCTCTCTCCGAGGGGGGGGGTCAGGGGAGGGAGGGGGGGTCCCCCAATCAGCATGTGGCTCCTGGCGTTGTGTCTGGTGGGGCTGGCTGGGGCTCAACGGGGAGGAGGGGGTCCTGGCGGCGGCGCCCCGGGCGGCCCTGGCCCGGGCCTCGGCAGCCTCGGGGAGGAGCGCTTCCCGGTGGTGAACACAGCCTACGGGCGAGTGCGCGGTGTGCGGCGCGAGCTCAACAACGAGATCCTGGGCCCGGTCGTGCAGTTCTTGGGCGTGCCCTACGCCACGCCGCCCTTGGGCGCCCGCCGCTTCCAGCCGCCTGAGGCACCGGCCTCGTGGCCCGGCGTGCGCAACGCCACCACCCTGCCGCCCGCCTGCCCGCAGAATCTGCACGGGGCCCTGCCGGCCATCATGCTGCCTGTGTGGTTCACCGACAACTTGGAGGCGGCCGCCACCTACGTGCAAAACCAGAGCGAGGACTGCCTGTACCTCAACCTCTACGTGCCCACTGAAGACGGTAAGGGCACGGGCACAAGGCTGGGCACCCTGTGGACACAGCCCACAAACGCACACGCAGACCCTCAAGTACAGGACCGACTCCCACCCCTAAGCTGGGCCTTGATGGGCAGTGAGGGGCAGTATGTCCCTGCAAGCCTCTGCACATCCTCTGAGGTAAGGGTGCCTGCTTGCTGGGCAGTCCTAGGAACACCCCATAAGTAGCCTCTTCCACAACAGAAACTCTTCGTGCCCTAAAGCTGGCATCAGCCCAGGCTTACCTATGCTCCCCACAAAGAAGCACTCAGTCAGACACTTAATCTCAATGTTGGTGGCTGGTGTTCAGGTGATGGATGTCTCCAAGGCTTGCTGCAACCTTGATTCCACCTCCTGCCTTTCTCTCCCACTTAACTACATCCACATTTTAGTTCTAGCCGTAGCACCTACCATGTACAAGTGGTTGGCCTTGAACTCCTCCTGCCTCTACCTCCCAAGTTCTGAGATTACAAGCATACCATATCAGCCATACCACTTAGAGCCCCCATCCACAGGCCAGCCTGTCCTGACTTTATTTATCATATAGCACCTATCTGTCCCTTACCTGAGCTAGGACTCTTGTCTGTGGCACTCAGTGACCTCTTAAGGAAGAGTTCTGTCTCCTATACACAAGCCTTCCACATCCCTGAAGGTCAGGGAAGGTTCTTAGTAAAGGCCCTTCCACTGAGCAACCTGTCCCCATCAGAACATCCTCCTTGGAGTTGAGATGCTGTTTTTGTGAATAAATTTGTGCTCGCTGCACCCCAGCACTTGCTCCTGGGTAGCTATCAACTCACCAACATTCTACACACCAGGATTAATCAGAACGTCTTCTACCTTCTGCAATAGATTCCAGCCACCCCCCCCCCAAAAAAAAAAAAAAGCCCAGCGTCACAAACAGCCTTCATATTTCCCTTCTGACATACAACCTCACCACTCCAAAACATTCTAACACTTCTTCAGAGCTGTGTCTGCTGCATGCTTCCTCCAGCTACAGTTTCCGGTAACTTTATGTGCAGGCCTGGCAATCAGGAGTCCCTAATGAACCCCATATCTCCGCATTGTGTACTCAAGTTCTACAGTAACTGAGCCTCAACTGCTCAAAACGGCCATTTGCCCAGTTGACCGTGTGTTCCAATATCTTACATTACAGCTCCCAATCCCTTCACAGACTACACATCCCCAATATATCCCTGAAATGGTGCACCCATTACTTACATAGGCCCCAACTTTCTGGTATCTCTGAATTCAGATTGTGTGCTCTGGTAATGCCCAGACAGGCATTTTATACCCACATAGCCTGTACTCAGACTTCAGGTGTCCACAGGCTCGCCACACCACAGTTGTCAGAATCCTCAGCGCTTTTTAATCCCATCTTCTCCCTGGAGCTCATCTTTCTGAAAAGTCCAGTACTAACACTTTTTACCTTGCACTGAGGTTCCTCTTACACCAATCACAGAGTGACTTATATATCTTAACCTGCCCATGTCCATCCTGATATCTTCTATATGGACCACCTTCATTCCAGCCCTGAATTCTAAGTAACTACCCCTCCCCATGTAAAACCATGACTTCTAACAACCCAGCCATAAGATTTTGCTGCTCTCTTATGGCCGCCTATCCCAGCATCCTTTCACTTAAGAGTTCATCTTAACGTCTCCCAAGATGTCCTCTCATCTCAGCACTACTATTGACTCTCCATCACCACATGTGCATGTGTGTGCGTGTGTGTTTGTGTGGTCTTTTGAGACAGGGTCTCACTTTGTAGCCTAGGTTTGTCTAGGACTCACTATGAAGCCCAGACTCTCCTTGAACTTTTGATAATCCTCCTGTTTGAACCTTCTGAGTGCTCGGTTCACAGGCGTGAGCCACCATAATCAATAACACCCACACTTTCACACAGGCTATCCACCCTGTGTCTTTCTCATGGAGCTTTCTCATAGCACCTGTGCGAACCATCTAACACTTCTCACCGCTGGACTGTCCACTCCATCTCCACACAAACTCTTTCTTCCCTGCCTCCATACCACTCATTCCCACACCTTTTGTATTTTTAACCATTGCATATTGCTGATTGGGGCCTGACATTCAGGTGATCTCACTAAATCTTCACACCAGGTCTAAGAGGAAGTGGTTGACTCAGACACACACACACACACTCACATACATACATAGACACAGAAACACAGGCACACACACACAGATAACACACACAGGCACAGACACTCACACACACAGGCATACAGACACACACACACATAGACACACAGACACATACACACACACAGGCACACACACAGACACACACACTCAGACACAGACACACACACACACACACACACACACACACACACACAGAATCATGAACACCCTGCTGACCTCGTCCTGGTCCATATCCTCTCACTAACTAGAGGCTGGTCCCTGAGTGGACCAAATGGGTCGTCATTGTCAGTTACTGCTAGCCTGAGTCTTGTTGGCCCACCCTTCCCTGCACTTTGGGGGAAAACCACCCTGCCTGGGGAACTCCCTGAGACTGTTCAGTTTCAGCTCTCCCCTGACTAATCCCCAAATCCAAATTCAAAAGAAAGCTGACACCAGTCTCTGGGCTCTGTCTGGGACTTTTCCTGATCTTAGGCCTCCATACCATTTTGTCTCCCAGCATCTACTTGATGTATCAGACTGGCCCAAGGCACTGTTTCCTACATGCTATTGGCAGAATGAATACCCCAAGAAGGGAGGAGGGCTCTTTAGCAGTGGACCTAGGGTGGGGCTGGTGACTCTAAGGGAAAAATCACAATTTGGTGGGGAGGAGAAGAGGCCTGGGCACGGGATGAGGTTGGTGGGAGTGTGGAGGGATAAGTTGGAGTGGAGGGCAAGACCTGATGACCCCTTTCCCTGCATTACCCACATTGGGGAAATGGGACAAGAAGCCAGGCCTGCGAGTGTGGATGGAATAGAGTTGCTGGTGGGTGAGGCTGGGTAGGCGGGCAGGTGGGCAGCCCTAGCTGGCCCACCCATAGCCCTTCAGTTGGCAGCAGAGGGCTCTGGAGGCAGTGCGCAGCAGGGTGGTCCGCCCCAAACCCATCCTGCCTCTGACCTTCAGAATAATTCAAAGGGAAGTGGAGTCCTTTCTACACAGTGTCTTATAGCTTGAAGTGGGTAGCCCATAGCATCTGGCTGGCCTTGGAAGGGGTCTGTGTGAAAGATGGCCTAGGTGGCAAGCCAGCCTTGGTGTCCCTAGGCTTTCCCTCCACCCCATCCCCCTAACACTATTTCATTTCCAGCAAGTAGCAAACACACCAAAAAGCCAAATCCTTTCCAGCTAAGTCACTGTGTCTCGAGACAGACTCAGCCCACTCAGGCACCTCAACCCTCAGACCCACCTTTTCTTTGGGGCATGACTTTTTCTGGGGAGGGGAAAATTGGGTTATAGAAACGTTTTTCTCTTTTCTTGGTTTCTTTTTCTTGCAAACAAATTTTGCTTTTTTTGGCTTATTTTTTCTGCCTCTCCCCACCCTCCCTTTTCTGCTTTCTCTCCTCCCCTCCCCATCTACCACCTCCCCTAAACCCCATCTTTCCCCACAAAATTGTCCTTTTTTCTCTGTTTTGTGTTCCCGGTCTTAGGTCCGCTCACAAAAAAAACGTGACGAGGCGACGCTCAATCCGCCAGACACAGGTAGATTTAAAAATCCCGCTGCTGCATGTGGTTGCTTTGAAGAGGACTCGGATGGCCCTGCCCCTAACTAAATGTCCCCACAGCCCTCAAGGCCCCTCAGTCATTCTCCCAACTAAAAATGAAAAAGAAAAGAAAAAAAATCTAATAATTGGAAATAAGAATTACGAAAACTTCAAACAAAATTTGAACAATTTTGAACCTTCTATCTAGTTAACCTTTGAGAAAAACTAGCCATGGTGAAAATAAGGTGGAAAAAGGAAAAGAAATTGGATTGCCAAAAAAAAAAAAAAAAAAAAAAGGAAATGGATAAAAAGTTGAGAGTTTGAAAAAAATCTGGACTGTTTTGCAACATGTGAAATGTAACATATGAAAAAAAGTTTTAATTTGAAGCAAAATAGTATTTGAAAAAAATTGACAAATTAATGACATTAGTCAAAACATTAGAAACCTGCTACAATTTCTAACCGAAAGCCTGTCAGATTAAAAAAAAAAAAGTAAACATCTGAATCAAGTGAATGAAAGAGTGAAATTTTTTTTAAAACATGGCCCGATATCTTGAAGTTTCATCACAAAATTTTGAAATAATGCAAAGAATTTTTTTCTTGTTTTCTTTTTTTTTCCCAAATGGAGCTTTTTGGTTTTTCTTTTCTTGTTGAATCTGCCCCAAGAACTTCTTGCTTTTTGGTTGTTTTTTTCTTTCTTTCTTCTTTCTTGATCCTGGTTTTTGTTGTTGGTTTTGAATTCTTGTTACCCCTGCCCCCCTTCCTGCTCCTTCCCTTTCTAACTCCCTCCCCCCACACTGGGAGAGGGCTTGGGTAAGGGTGGGAGAGAATGAAGACATTTAGGACAGGACCCTGGAAGGAAGGATATCATCACCCTCCAAGACTCTGTAAAGTTAGGGCTGGGAAGTAATAACAGGATCCTGGGGGTGGTCATAGAGAGAACCCTGGCTAAGAAGAGTGGAGACTCGAAGTTGATCAGAGCAGGCGGCAGGAAGCCACCCTGGAGGGTTGGAAAGGGCATGCCCTAGACTTGCAGCAGGTAGTCCTTCCAGCCGATGAGGGAGCTGACACAGGGGTTGGGTATCAGCTGTGGAGGCCTAAGCCTGGCTCTCATGGCAGGTGTTAGACAAGAGCTCTACCACTGAGAGCCCACAAGCATGACAAGAGTCCCCAGAGAGCTGGAGCTGACCCCAGCCTTGGGACCTTAGTGAAGTCATAGGTAGCAGCGGGGAAGCGGGCTATATAATCATGAGGACCCTCATGGGACAAGCCCTCCCAGACTCCCACCCACCCTCTTGAGGAATTTTCACTCCTTAGTCTAGTGCAGAGCTTCATGGCCTGCTGCATGTGGCAGCCACCTAAGGGATTCTTTTGGAATATGGCAGGAGGGCTTCAGTGTGTGCAAGGCCACTTGGTAGGGTGGAGAGTCCAAGAGTCAGAGCTTTACCCTGACTTCATTAAACAGGCTCTTTCCCACCCTGCCTCCTCCTGCCACACAGTAATTAGGCTGGGGGTTGCCATGGCAACAGGGGAGGTGACCTAGAAAGGAATTAGGGCGGGGAGGAGACCAAGCCCCCAGGGACCCTAGGGCCTGGCACCCCTCACCCACAGACTAGGGTGCCATGTGGAGCTGAGGCCCAAGCCTGAGTCTGAGGAGATGCCAGGACCCTTCCAGCACCTCTAGCCCGAGTCCCAGCCTTAGTCCATTCTTCCCAGGAGCAGGAAGGAGATTTGCTGTGTGTGTGGAGGGGTCCCTGGCTCCAGCAGAAGCCCTGAGGAGGGCCACTTCCTACCCTTGGCCTCTGTTGGTCTTCTTGGAAAGTACCCAACATTTGGTGAGGTGCTTGGAGTCATTCTGGCCAATGATGAGGAGGGACCTTCCTCTAGGGTTAGCTGGGGAGGGAGGGAGGGGAATCCGGTCTTGCCCCCCCCCTCCAGGGATGGTAGTGACAAGTCCCCTGAGCTCCAGGCTGGTCCTCAGAAGGCCTGGGAGCTCCAAAGTGCTGCTTGCTTCTGGTCTGACTGTGTCCTTGTCCTCGATCTCCTGGCCCACCTGCCACCCCTTCCCCACGCAGACATCCGGGACTCCGGGAAGAAACCAGTGATGCTGTTTCTACATGGCGGCTCCTACATGGAGGGCACCGGGAACATGTTCGACGGCTCAGTCCTGGCTGCCTATGGCAATGTCATCGTAGTCACGCTCAACTACCGTCTTGGGGTGCTCGGTGAGGGTGGGCAGCCAACTCTTGGGGGGGCAAAGTCCGGGAGGCAGTCCTGGTGGGCCGGGTGCTCCCAAGTACAGCAGAATACGTTATAGACTTACACTGCATCAGGCTCCTGGCCAAGGGGGCAAGGATGCTGTGACACCTCCAGGGAGCACCCTTCTTCTACCCCTAGGTTTTCTAAGCACTGGTGATCAGGCTGCAAAAGGCAACTATGGGCTTCTGGACCAGATCCAGGCCCTGCGCTGGCTGAGTGAAAATATTGCCCACTTTGGAGGTGACCCTGAACGTATCACCATCTTTGGGTCTGGTGCAGGGGCCTCCTGTGTCAACTTGCTGATCCTCTCTCACCATTCAGAAGGTACCAGCAGCCTCCTTACCTGCCTTCCCCTTCCCAAAGCCTGGACCCTACCAAGTCTCTTTTGGCTGATACAGCCTAGCCTGAGGTCTGCCTGTCCCACTAGGACTGTTCCAGAAGGCCATTGCTCAGAGTGGCACTGCCATTTCCAGCTGGTCTGTCAACTACCAGCCGCTCAAGTATACGCGGCTGCTGGCAGCCAAAGTGGGCTGTGACCGGGAGGACAGCACTGAAGCTGTGGAATGTCTACGCCGGAAGTCTTCCCGGGAGCTAGTGGACCAGGATGTGCAGCCTGCCCGGTATGGGGGTGGGAGAGATCTGGGCTCAGGTCTCTGCTTTCCTAACGGGTTCCAAGGAGGTTGACTGAGAGGTTTCTAGAGGAAAGGAGAAGTGGGCTTCAGACACCATTAGTTGCTGTCCCTTAGCAGCCTTCTTTAAGTGGAGGTCACCACACCACATAGAGGTCACCACACTTCATAGATCAAGCACAGGGTTTCACAAAATGCTTTAGGAAGATGTGTAGAGAGGCCATAATGCCCTGAAGGACTCTAGGAGTCTTCAAGTCATTGAAAATGGTCTTCTAGACAGAGGGAAGCACCTGTGTGTGGCTTAGGAGGCCATGGGCCCAGAGGAGGCCAGCAACTGGATGATAAGACTTTGCTCCCTTCTCCCCAGCTACCACATTGCCTTTGGGCCCGTGGTGGACGGTGATGTAGTCCCTGATGACCCTGAGATCCTCATGCAGCAGGGAGAGTTCCTCAACTACGACATGCTCATTGGTGTCAACCAGGGAGAGGGCCTCAAGTTCGTGGAGGACTCTGCAGAGAGTGAGGATGGTGTTTCTGCCAGCGCCTTTGACTTCACTGTCTCCAACTTTGTGGACAACTTGTATGGGTACCCAGAGGGCAAGGACGTGCTTCGGGAGACCATCAAGTTCATGTATACAGACTGGGCTGACAGGGACAATGGCGAGATGCGGCGAAAGACCCTGCTGGCCCTCTTCACTGACCACCAATGGGTAGCCCCAGCTGTGGCCACTGCCAAGCTGCATGCCGACTACCAGTCCCCTGTCTACTTTTACACCTTTTACCACCACTGCCAGGCTGAGGGCCGGCCAGAGTGGGCAGATGCAGCGCATGGGGATGAGCTGCCCTACGTCTTTGGTGTGCCCATGGTGGGTGCCACGGACCTCTTCCCCTGCAACTTCTCCAAGAATGACGTCATGCTCAGTGCAGTAGTCATGACCTACTGGACCAACTTCGCCAAGACTGGGTGAGGGCCAGAGGGCCTGGTGGGGCTGGGTGGGGCACCCCTGTAGGTTGAAGTCACCTTGCCTTCCTTGGCTGGTTCTCCCTCCCACTTTCCTTCACAAGGCCATCATTCTTCTAGGAAGACCCTGGCTCTTACATTGCCTTGCTCTCCTGAGACAAACGGCTGAACAGCTTTGCATCAGACACTGTGGGTTGGGGATTCAACAGTGCTAGAAAGGTCCCTGTCTTTTCTGGGGCTGGCTTTGGTGTGACTGCTGTCTGATCACCTTTGGTCTAGAGGGTTTCTGTCTGTTGCTGCATCTCTCTTTCCTGAAGTCCACTGGCTTCTTTGTCCTCTTCGGTTTTTGTCTCTGGGCTGTCTTCCTGTCCCTGGATGTGTCTTCCTTTGTCTCTCCATGTCTGTCTCTCAGATTCAGCTGTGTCACTGATGATATCTCTTCAGGCTTCATCTCTGTCTCTGCACTCTGTCTTTACAATGTTTGCTTTGTCTGTCTTTCTCTGTGTCTTCCCTCTCCCCCGCCCCTGACTCTCTCTGGAAGGACCTTACTATTCAGTCCAGGCCAACCCTTTCTTCTGCCTCTTAAGTGCTGGGGTTGTAGGTGTACACCACCATGTCTGACCTTTTCTAACTCTAGATGTTTCCTGGCCTCTATATGTCTCTGACTTCTCCCTCCCTTCTGCTACTCTATGTTCCTTTTGAGTCTCACCCTCACTTCTTTCCTTGCCCTCCTGTGCCCACAGTGATCCCAACCAGCCTGTGCCACAGGACACCAAGTTCATCCACACCAAGCCCAACCGCTTTGAAGAGGTAGTGTGGAGCAAGTTCAACAGCAAGGAAAAGCAATACCTGCACATAGGCTTGAAACCACGCGTGCGAGACAACTACCGTGCCAACAAGGTGGCTTTCTGGCTGGAGCTCGTGCCCCACCTGCACAACCTACACACCGAGCTCTTCACCACCACCACTCGCCTGCCTCCCTATGCCACACGCTGGCCACCTCGCACACCCGGTCCTGGCACGTCGGGCACACGCCGTCCTCCCCCACCTGCCACCCTGCCACCTGAGTCTGATATTGACCCAGGCCCAAGGGCCTATGACCGCTTCCCCGGTGACTCAAGAGACTACTCCACAGAGCTAAGTGTCACTGTGGCAGTGGGCGCCTCCCTCCTCTTCCTCAACATCCTTGCCTTTGCCGCCCTCTACTACAAGCGGGACCGGCGACAGGAGTTGCGGTGCAGGCGGCTTAGCCCACCAGGAGGCTCAGGCTCAGGGGTGCCTGGTGCGGGGCCCTTGCTTCCCACTGCTGGCCGTGAGCTACCCCCAGAGGAGGAGCTGGTATCACTGCAGCTGAAGCGGGGTGGGGGTGTTGGGGCAGACCCTGCTGAGGCCCTGCGCCCTGCCTGCCCGCCCGACTATACCCTGGCCTTGCGCCGGGCACCAGACGATGTGCCTCTCTTGGCCCCCGGGGCCCTGACCCTGCTGCCCAGTGGCCTGGGGCCCCCACCCCCACCTCCACCTCCTTCTCTACATCCCTTTGGGCCCTTTCCACCACCTCCCCCGACCGCTACCAGCCACAACAACACGCTACCCCATCCCCATTCCACCACTCGGGTATAGGGGGTGGCTTGGGGAGGTCTACCTCCCTGGCCCTCCCCAGCCCAGGCTACTTGAAGGCAAAGAGGACTTGTCACTGGGATTTTTCCCCTGTGAATTTGTCAAACGTCGTGGAGCATCATTAAGATGGACATAGGATTCCTCACTGGGATGCAAGTTTTTCCCATGCGGAGAGGCCTATTCTCTCCTCTGGACCTGGGCCTTTGAACACCTGGGGGCTGTTTCTGCCCTCCATTTGGGACACCAGTCTTCGGTGTGTGGAAATGTGGAAGTCTTTTTTCCCACGTGGAGGTGTGCTGTCCTCATGAGGGGGGTATTTTCCCATGTGCAGGGTGAGGTTTTGGTTTGGTTTGGTTTTTTGTTTTTGGTTTTTGGTTTTGGTTTTTGTTTTTTCCCGCCCTGGACACATGTTGGCCCCCTCAAAGAATTTTTGCGGGGATTTGTATCCCAGAATCTTGTTCCCTTATGCCTTTGCCTTCTCCTCCCTGTCCCACTCCCTGGAGACCCTGGAAGTGATGTGTTCATACACAGTGACCCTTGGCCACCAGAAAATACAGGGTGGTACTTGCGGAGCAGCAAGGAAATCATAGGCCCCCATCCCACCCCACTACCCCTCCACCCCTGAAAAGCATGTTTATCCCCCATGGCACAAGTCAAGTGAAGCACGTTCTCCCTGGAGGCCCTCACCTTCCACGGACAACACAGATTTCCTGCTAGAGGAAAGGAAGGAGATCTGTACATTCCAGTACTGCCTGGAAACTTACTTTCCCACGGTCCAGGACACATGTCACTGAATGGAAACATGTCCTTGCATGTGGTTGTGTGTTTCGCAGGCAGAGGGTCCCACTCTCCCCAGCACTTCCTTGCATATTCCCCACCTCAGGTCATGCACACAGTTCCTCCTTACACAGCAGGTGGGAGCAGACTTCAGATTGACAAACTCAGAAGGAGATGCTGAGGTGGGAGGGTGTGGGGGCATGGCACATGTCACACAAGAGGCCATGCATGTTTGACCTAAGCCCTCATGGGGTTTAAGAACAGCCTTTTCCTCAGTCCTTGTGATCATTGCTCAGCTGTGCCAAATTGGGTAGGTGGGTTGGGAGACGCTCAAAATGTGCCAAGGATCCCCAAAGTCCTAGTCCAGGGAAGGGAAATGCCAGGGGCAGGTGGCAACTAAGGTGTCTCCCCACCCCCCCCCCATTGTGTCTCATCCCTATGTCATTTCTCCTTATCTGCCTTGGTTCCGTTTTCTCCATCATTGGCTCCTTCTTTGATACTCTCCCCATCTCAGGGTCAGACCAGCCTTTCCTCTTCACCTTCTTTGTCCTGCCTCCCCTCCCTGATTGGCTAAAGAAAAGAAGCAGTGGAAGGGGGAGGGGAGGAGTCAGGGAATAAAGGTTACGTGGACAGGTTGGGGAAAAGAATGAGGTCAGCTGGACCGAAGAGCAGATGGAGGGGGCCGTGGGGGACAAGGCAGACACCAGCAGGAAGATTTTGAAAGGAAATGTGGGGGGCAACTGCCCAGAGATCTTTAGATTTGGACCTCTGGGGAAAAGAACGATGTCCTGAAGGGTTTTAAGGGACACCAGTGGAGGTGTGACTGAATCCTCATGTATTGTGTGGCTTTCTGTGGGATGTTAGTGCCAAACTTGTATAGGGGTGGAGTGCTGTCTTCCACTGACACCCATATCCAGAATCCTTGGTCTTGAGTCCCCTGTCTTTTCTCCCAATTACTCCCATGGAAACGTAGTTCTTTTCTGGCCCTTTCCCCTGCCTGGTCTAGCAATTCTTGGAACAGCCATGCCTTCCAAATGCTATCAACCTGGGCCCTGGGCCCTGTAAGCAGATGCCCCAGAGCTGGGGTGTGAGAGGGGGGCTGGGGGACCCCATGATACAGCCACGGACTCCAATGCCCAGCCCCTTTCCAAGCAATCCCATGTCCCCCACCCCAACCCTTTGCGGCTCTGTGCACATTTTTAAACCTGGCAAAAGATGAAGAGAATATTGTAAATATAAAAGTTTAACTGTTGGTTGTGTCAGCTGTTCTGTTAGGTGGTGGTGGGAGAGGGTACCCAGCCCTGGTTGGTTGTATCTGTTATGTTGGGGGTGGGGAGACCTCCTGTCCTTCTCAGAAAATAACTCTTGAGATCTGAGGGGAAACGGTAAGGGTAAGGTTGCCATGATGACAGGATTGGATGGTTAAGGTAAAGACCAGGATGGGCAAATAGTTACAAACACTTGTAGTAATCATTCAGGAGACTGTTGCAGAGGGATCAGGAACACAAGACCAGCCTGAGCTACATATCAGACCCTGTCTTTAAGAAGAAAAAGTGCTGGACATGGTGTATGTTTTAATTCCAGGATTTGAGAGGTAGAGACAGGGGGATCAGGAGTTCGAGGTCATTGCTGACTACATAGAAAATTTGAGGCCATCTTGGACTACACGAGCTCCTCTCTCAAATAAAGAACATATCTGAGCTGTGTCTGTGGGGTCCAGGGCCTGGTGTTTTAGAAAGAACTGATGAGGGCAGACGCCCAATGGATTAGAGAGCCAGTGGGCGCACCCAGCAGGCTGGCTATAAGAGAAGCATGTAAAGAGTTTGGCCCCCTGCCAAGGCCTTGGCTAAGCCTGGGGGGGGGTCAAGGGTCAACCCTGGGTCTCACATCTTGAGAGTATCATCTTAGCACATTATGAGGGAAAGCCCCAGCATCATTGTGACCCGGTCACTCTCAAGACCCTCTAGGTCAGACTGGCAGGCCAGTAGGCACTAGGGGTAGTGGGCTGGGGGCCTAAGGGCCCTGGTGGCCCTAGGGACCGCCATGGCCATGGCTGAGTGGCCACGGCCTGGGTGGGCCTCATATCAAAACCACAACACCAACAACTGCCAGGACATGGGAAACTCCATTCTGTTGCTGTTGGGTCTCATCATCTGTATTAACATTGGCATCAATTTGGTGACCCTGGTCAGGGATGGAGGGTGTGGGTAGGGTGGCTGGGAGGCAGGTCTGGTTACAAGGACCTCTGTGTGGTCACCATATCCTCCTATACCTAGCTCTGGAGCCGACTCCGCATCATCTTACATCGAATATTCCATATCATTTGTGAGAAAGGTAAGAATGGCCGGGGGTTGGGGCCCAAAGGGGCAGAAGCCAGGAATTCTATCCCACTGACCATAAGCTGGCTCCTTAGACGGAGCTTCCACCTCTCCTTTCTCTAGACACCAGCCACTCCAACAGCCTCACCTCTCCCTAATCCACAGAAACCACTAAGTTATCCTCACCTGGGAATCAGACCCAGTCCTTGAGGAAGCAGACCTGCCCCGAAGTCCATCTTCGATGTACCATGGACCCCATGAGAATGACCATGACCACCCCACCCACTCGTCGTCATCGCCATCGAGCCTCTCCGTCTCGCCGTGCCCACCAGCCAGTAGCTTGGACCCGGAACACTGGTGATGAGAAAACTTCTCCACACCAGTACCCAGCCATTTGTTCCCAACACTGGGATGGTCCGAAGGACTGGGAAGGCTTCCAAACCATGCAGGAGATCTGGGAACCTTGGACTCAGGATGGTCTAGATCAACCTTCCCAGACTATCCGCTTCCAGCCCACAAGAGAGGGAAGGCCTCTCAAAAGAGAGATCCGATCTGAGCAGGGCCTGGAGGCCTATGTGTACACTGTGAACCCCTCACCCCCCAGTCCAGAGGCTTTGAACCATAAAAACAATGGGGTAGGGCCAGGGGTGTCTGCGGAGGGTGAGCAAGCCCAGCAGCACCAGCCTGCCTCGCCACCCTTTCTGGGTCCAGCAAATGTCCCTGAAGTACCACGACGTGGTTCCTCAGGCCGAATAGTGTATGATGCCCGAGATGTGAGACGACGGCTTCGAGAGCTGACCCAGGAGGTGGAGGCTTTGTCTCATTGTTACCCCTTTGTCTCTGGATCCAGCACAGCTGAGGGGGCAAGCAAAGACTGGGTGTATCGTCCCCTGAAGGGAAGATGACTTGGAACAAAAAATAAATTAAAAGGGGAGAAGGGGTTTATGGTGGTTGTATTAGTCCTGCTCAGATGGGAAGGTATCCTGGGACTCATGAGCCCAGGAACCACATAGTTCTTTTAGGTGTGACAGTGTTCCAGTGGAAGGGCATCCTGAGGCACAGGAGCCTAGGAACCAGGGATTTCCAGAGAGTATTGGTAGAATTTCAAGTTCTGAGCTTGGAGAGCTCAGGGATTGGTGAGCTTTCCTGTTCTGGGAATGGTGGGTTCTCCTGCTCAGGGATTGGTGGGGTTTTGTGGGAAGCTCAGGGATTGGTAGGTTCTCCTGCTCAGAGACTGGTGGGGTTTTGTCCAGACTTTTCACCTTAAATTAGCATAATCTGAGATGGGTCCTGTTGAGGGCCTGGAGATGACCTTTGTGACAGTAACAGAGGCTGGAAATGTTATGACAGAGAGGTCTGGGGGAGGGGCTGGTTTACAAAGTTTATGAAGTTTACCAAGATTACAAAGAGTCCTTGGCAGGGAAGCCTTTCCTTGCAGCATGAATAGCTGACAGAAGTTGGAGAGGAGGTGCTGTCTCTGGACAGCTTCCTTGACAGCAGTAGGCTAAGGCAGGACAGACAGCTCCCGAGATGGCAGCACCATTCTAACAGGAGTGGCCACGGAGCTACCATTTTGACTGCTCCAGTGCCACAGGCTAGGGCAGGAAAGAGGGCAATGACAGCTTGGGTGGTGCACTGCTCAGGGACTGTAATGGCGGTTCTAGGGAAGGTAGGCCCCTTTGACTGATTGCTGTCTCAGTGGCTTTGATCAGGCCGTTGGTGGCATTGGGACTATAGTGGTGTACAGGGAAAGGATCTTCTCAGTGCCCAGAATCCCTAGTTGCTAAGAGAATGAACTCCCTTGCAACAGGGCCTAGAGAGCCCTCAGAGGCCCTGTCCTGAGCCCTTTTCAAGGCCCTTCTTGGTTCCAGGGTTCCCAACTGTCTCTATTTTCTTTAGTGCCCACAGAAGCCACCAAATCCAGCCAGATGCCCAGATGGTCCTGAACTATGGGACAGACCTCAGGGCCCCATGGTCCTAACTCAGAGGTCGAAGGAATCCAAGGTTAGGCTACAGATCTAGCAGGAGTATGGATCTCTCTAATGCTCTGGTTTCTTTGGGGAAAGATGACTAAGAGAGGGAGTGTCTCCAGGCTCTCTCAAACTCCCAGGTAGAACCTGAAGTTCCTGCAACCCTTAAGAATAGACTTAGAATCAGGAGGTAAAACAACGGGGACAGTCTCAAGAGGTACCTTCCCATAATGTCTCAGCTTCTGTGATCTTACATCTCTGCGTGCCACAAAGGAAAGATGGAGTCTCAGGTCAAGTGACTTGCTTACAGATACCAGGGATCATATTTCTTGTTTGGGTTTTTTCTTCTTCTCCTCCTCCTCCTCCTCCTCCTCCTCCTCTTCTTCTTCTTCAAGACAGGGTCTCTCTGTGTAGTCCTGGCTGTTCTGGAACTCACTCTGAAGACCAGGTTGGCCTCGAGCTCAGATCTGCTTGTCTCTGTCTCCCAAGTGCTGGGATAAGAGGCGCATGCCACCATACCAAGCTTTGCCTTAAGACTTTCTACCTCCCCTCTCCCACCCCCACTGCCAGTGAATCAGCCCAGCCTACATTCTACCATGTAACCTCTTCTGAATATTCCATCTACTGGATAGCAGAGAAACTGAGCCCCCACCCTGTTCCAGAAGGCTGAGATTCTCCTATGCATGTGGGTGTACAGTCTTGGGTTCAGTGTGAGCACAGGCTGAAGGAACTGGGCATCACCTTTCATACTAGATGGATTCCTGGTATGTGACCATATTTTCTGTAAATCATCCTATTTTTCTGTCATTTACACTCAGCTGAAGTTGAGTGATAACATACACCTGTAACTCCAGTATTCAGGAGGCTGAGGTAGGAGGACCACTGAAAGTTCAAAGCTAGACAGGTTTATATAGCCAGTTCTGTGCTAAACAGGGCAAGACACTGTGTCAGCAAAACAAAACTCCCAAACAAAAAGAAGCTATTGATCATTTTAAGTTAATTTTATTCTGTGTTACATACTGAGCATGTACTATGTGTTTGGAGACCATAGTAAATACTTTTCCTACATTTTTGCTGAATAGTTTGCTGTGGAAACACAAAGGATCAAGGAGTTCAAGGATAGTCTGCCAAGATCACTCTGGCTTACATGAGACCCTGTCTCAAAATTATATGAAAAATGACTTGTTGGCAGGGTGGTGGATGCCCGTAATCCCAGAACTTTAACAGAATATTTTTATTTATACTTATTTTTGTTAATACTTAACACCTATAAAATATCTAAATTTTATAACCTAAAACCTATAATCTAAAATCTATAATTTATTCCTGGTATGTGACCATATTTTTAAAATATTTTTAATATCTAAAAACATTCTAATACCTACCTAAAAATACTTAACACTATTTTTATTTATTTTTTTTATGGTTTTTTTTTTTTTTTTTCTGAGACAGGGTTTCTCTGTTTAACAGCTCTGGCTGTCCTGGACTCGCTTTGTAGACCAGGCTGGCCTCGAACTCGCAAAGATCCACCTGCCTCTGCCTCCCAAGTGCTGGGATTAAAGGCGTGCGCCACCACCGCCCGGCTTATTTTTATTTTTTTTTTAGGATATTAATATTCTTAGTGTAGGTCTGGGCAGGGTGACTTGGATTTATGGCAGTCTTGGCAGTCCTTTTCAAAGCTTAGTGTTCCTTAGGCCTTACTTTGTCATTTTGCAATGCCAATTTATTGTGACCAACTTATAAAGTCAGTCTATTCCAATCACCAAACTGAGGGTGGCTTTTTCCATCAGCTGAGACTCGCCTCCACAGTCTCTTTGGCCCAGGCAAGTCTCATGGCCAAAAGCCTCTCCAAGCAGCTTCCGAACTTCACTCCCCTCACTCACTTTTCTGGTGCTCTGGGGCCCCAAGACAGATTCCTTCAAGGAACTCTCAGCAGGTTTAATGCCAGGCCTTTGTCTTGGGCTACCACAACCTAAATTCTGTTAATGGCAGACCTCGCTATGCACTTCTCCAATGTGGCTTCTCAGTCAGTGAGGGCAGGAGGAAGAGGGAGACCACATGGAGCTCTCTGGCTTATATATCACCTTATCTCTCGATCCTTGGCAGTCTGGAGGGTCCACGAGAGTTCCCGTTGCTTCTCACGGCAACTGACCTCATCTGCGAGGCTTACGTGGTTTCTTAGCCACGCCCCTTCACCAGGGCATATCGTCTGGGCACAACTGGGCTTTGTCCATTTCAGTAGGTTAAAGGAACATCAAACTCCTTATTAGCCAGATGCTAATCTGAACTGCCTACTAATTTCATTAAAGAGACCTAACTTCTACCACACAGAACTGCGGAGGCAAAGGCAGGATGTTTGTTACAAATTCAAGGCCAGTTTACATCTTGAGTTTCAGGCCAAGGGAGGATTATATAAGACTCTGTTTTGTTTTTTTTGAGACAGAGTCTTACTATGTAGTCTTGGCTGGCCTAGATGTCATTGTGTGGATCATGGTTGGCCTTGAACTCATGACCTGCCTGCTTCTCCCTCTGGAGTGTTCAGATTAAAGACATGTGACACCATGCCTGCCCTCTCCCCTTTTTAGGTTTTTTATTATTTTATTAACTAGATGTCTATATCGGGTTGTCATGTTGGGGTCAGTGAATAAAAGAGCGTCTACCTGTGCATTGTGACCCTAACCTGCCTCATTGTGACTTGGCCCCTCCCCCAGTTAGGAAGCATCTCTCAGTACTGGCATGAACACAGTGTGGGTTGGGCTGGGTGGTGGGGGGGTGGCCCAGGTGGCCTTAGGACCCCCCCACCATGGAAAACCAACTGTGGCAGGACACTCTGGGGTGCTCCAATCAATACCAAGAAAGCTCCCAGGATGCTGAGGACGTTCTATTCCTGCTGCTGGGCCTCATCATTCTTGTGAACATCGGAATCAACCTGACAACCGTGGTCAGTGACTACTGTGGATCACCCTTAGGAATAAAGAAGGCTGAGTAGAAAAGCCAGCTAGGAGTTTGCTTCACTTGCAGAAATGGGTGGGATTGCTGGGAATGGGGATGGTATTAGAAAGCTGGTCTTCACTCCCATCTCCCTACCACCTCCAGATGTGGCATGGGTTCCAGAATGCCTTAGACAAGATGTTCTATTGGATGAATCCGGAAAGTAAGTATGCTAGATAATAGTGACACACACACCCTGATCGTAAAAAAAAAAAAAAAAAAATTAAGACCACGTGTTCCTAATCCTGAACTCTTTTGGCTCTTGTCTCATAGAAGTTGAAAGTCCCTCCAAAGAGCCCCTAACCAACATCCAGGACATCCACATCCACTGTATCCTGGACCCTGTACAAGTGAAGATGGCGCAACCCACACAGTGTTCCTCTTCCTCTTACCACTGTCTCCGTAAGCGCTGTAGCAACAGGCACAGCTGCAGGCGCGGCCGCAGGCACAGTCGCCACCAACAGGGCCCTCGCCATCAAGGCCGCTTCAGCCACCACCAGAGACTTAGGAACAACAGGCAACTTTCCCATGGCTACCCACCCTGTCTTAAACAACCTCAAAGCCACAAGATGTCACAGCTGAAGCCAACGCCCTTTTTTGACCTGGAAGACCGGGATTCCCATCTGGATGATGACCACTCCTGCCCGCATCCTAAGTACCCCCGTAGGGGCTGGGGTAGTTTTTATAAGCCAGTAGGTCTGGACTCCAATGTGGGGCTGTGGGGCCGCCAGGGTGGAATCCTCGCTAGCCTCCCGTTACCCTCCCTTTACCTGTCACCAGAGCTGCGCCGCTTGCCCAAGCGAGTAGAAGCCAAATCAGAACTGAGGCTACAGTCCTTTGGTCCCAATTACTCACAGTCCCGGATTTGGTGTAACACGGAACCTGAGCAGTGGGCCTCATCACCACCACCTGCCCGAAGGCTACTTCCTAATCCCTCCTGGGTCACTGTGGGCTACAGCCCTTTTTCTTCAGGGGGCCAAATACCTTATGATGCCTGGGATCAGCGGCGGCGTGGGGCCGAAGGCTCTGAACCATCTCCTGCCTTTGGACCCAGAAACCTCAGAGCAGAGGCCCAGGGCTACCGGGAGCACAACTCCCCACAGGCCCACCAGCAGAACCTCCCTAACTACACCCACAGCCAACCCAACCACAGCCCACCCCAATCCACAGGACACATGGGTTATAGCTCCCGGGAATCTCATGAGGTCCGCAGGCGGACAGCTGACTGGTCTGAGGTTTTTCCCTCTCGGCGTCCTCTGACCACCTCTACCTCCCTCACTGCATTGGGTGAGGCCTCATACCAAAGGGCCCCAGCTGCCAGCTCAGGCCCGATGATTCCTCACTCTGCCCATCCCTTGCCTGAAGTCCAGGCTTCTGATCCAACCCCACCTCCAGCCACCTTTGTCCCGCTCAGTCGGAATCCAGGTGGAAATGCCAGCTACCAAGTATATGACAGCCTGGAGCTGAAGAGGCAGGTGCAGGAGAGCAGAGGGCGGGCCAGATCATTGCCACCTCCTTCCACCTCAGCTTCAAGGCCCTCTCTGCATAGAAGCCGTACAGGGAAATTTAACTGACCAGCTGGCAAATGTGGACTGTGGAGTAGAGCATGGAGAAAGGAATAAAGAGAAAGAGTCCGAAAAAAACTTGTTGTCTGTGGTTTGGAACCTCCCCTTTTACCAGCGTTGGATTCCTGAAATGAGAAGCCAGTCTCCTCCTTGGCATGGTGCTTCTGTTGCTCAGGGGGCCATGTTCCTGCCAGTAGGCCTCTCTTGATTCTGTGTCTCTCCGGCTCTAAACTACAAATCAAGCCCTCAGGGTACCCACCTTGTTTCAGTCCTTCCGGAAGGAAACTGACCCAGCTCTGCTCAAGAATCTGAGGTTTGGCCTTGGAGAGTGCTCAGTGGTTGAACACTTGGCCACTTTTGCAAAAAAAATAAAAAACCTGGGTTCAGTTCCCAACACCCACATGGTGGCTCACAACCATTGTAACTCCAGTTCCAGGAGACCTGATGTCCTCTTCCGACCTCTGAACCAGGCACACACATGCAGGCAAAACACTCATATACATAAACTAAAATTTGAGGGGGAAAGAAGAAAAAGAAACTGAGGTCAGAGGCCAGGCAGATAAAAGCCTGAGGTCCAGGGTACGAAGTTCAAGGTTCTAGACTTCCAGTCAAGCCTCTAAGGTCATGGGCTTCCCAGACTTAGGGGTGAAAGATTCTGGGTTTTCAACTGCAGGAGTGAGGCATGTTTGAACTCAGTGAATCAGAGAACCAACCGTGGGGGAATAGTTGATGAATGGGAGGAGTACTGGTCTATAGGTTTAGGTACTCAGACCTGGTTACCAGGGAACTGCATCTTGGGACTTCCGCTTCCCCTTCCACCTCCACCTCTCATTGTGATCCCAATCACTGGCTCCATTATGACTCTGTCTTCCTCCCCTCCCCCGCCAGGGGGAGTCTGTCTGTGTCCTAGTATGTGGCGGCCATGGGGCCGACCCCAGGTCATGGGGGAACAAGTCTACCATGGAGCCCAAGCATGCTCTGGTACCAACCTCAGAAAATGCCAGGATTTAGGAGATTCGATTCTTCTGATTCTGGGCACCTTCATCTTGCTCAATGTGGGAATCAACGTGGTGACTCTGGTCAGGGCAGGGTCTGGGGAGCGGGTAGAGGGGGCTCTGGGTTTCATTTCCTTGTTTGTTTTGAGACAAAGTCACACTCTGTAGCTCAGTTTGAATTTCAAACTTAAGCTCTTCCTGCCTTGGTCTCCTGAGTGCTATAATTATAGACAGGTGCTACCATGCTGAGCCTGAGTTCTGGAGTGGCCAAGGGGCTGCAGTGGGAGGGCTTCTGGGATGTGGCGAGACAGACATTAGCCTTCGGGCTCACCTACTTCTGCGCTCTCCTTCCTTTGCTTCCCTCAGCTCTGGAAACATCTGAAGAACTCCCTGCGGATTCTTTTCCATCATTTTTTCCCCAAAGGTGAGTAGGCTCCTACATGGTCTCCTGGGGATGTGGCTTGTCCCCTTTGTCATAGTCCCCATTCCCACCTGAGCACCCTATCCTCTCCCATCCTACTTTCCCTGCAGACAAGCAACCTGTTGGTCTCAACAGCCGACCCATGTGCATTCGTTGTACGGCAGACACCAAGAACCTGTGTTCAAGAATATCTCCCCGGTTTCATCACCGCCTCAGCTTCCTGCCTGAGCATGTCAATCACCTTGACTCTTGGGTACCAGACACAAATGATGAGAATGTCTCTAGGTGCTGCTGGATGCCACCTCAATGTGGACATGGCAGAGCCCCTACAGATGCTCCTTGGGAACTGTGGAAAGAGGGGCTGATTGGAGCAGGGGAAGCCCCTCAGGCCACAGTCATGAAGACTCAAGCTTCTTTATTTTCCAGGGTAGAAATTTTTCCCCAGATTCCAAAGACAAACAAACTGGTCATGGTTCCACCCTCTTCACCCCAAGACAACAAGACATCAGCTGACAGTACATCTCATGCTCCGGCCCAGAATCTAACCTATTCCTCAACCAACACTCTTGAGCCCCCTTCCACCCAAGCCCACACTCAGACCTCTGAGCATACTCAATTCCGAGAACAGGGTCTTCAGCATACCTCAGCCCGTACCCCACCAGACTTTACTTTGGCTACTAACTCAGGCCTCAGTGAAGCTCCAATACCAGCCAGTGCTTTGCCCCCAACTCCATCCCGTAACCCAGACCCCACTCTACCCTATCCCCCAGGCCAGACTCCAACCCATAGTGAAACCCATGCCTTGGGTCAGGTACAGTCTCACATCCTGCCCCCTAACCCACTCCAGGTTCCTGCCCCAACCTCAGCCCAGGGTTTAGCCCACAGCCCTGGGCAAGTCCATACATCACCTAAATCCCCAACCCACGTTCCTGCATATGGTTCCTTCCAGTCCAAAGGCCATGACCCAGTCCAAACCCCAGTGCACACCTTGACCCACTCCCAAGCTGATGTCCCTGATCAACCAACATCTCAAAACTCAGCACATGCCTTATCCCCTTCTCTACTTCATCCATATTCCCATATCCAGGTGCCTGGTCCAACCTCTGCCCCAGCCCCCCCCCCCACCCTTTCCCCCCCCCCCTCCTTTACGGCTGCCCATGCCCATGAAGACCACTCAAGTCTCGGCTAAAGTCCCTGACACCACTTCTATCCCCACCCTACCTCCCGTTCCTTCTGTGCTGACTAATTTTGGCCCCAGCTTCTCCACTGGCCATATGCTCTATGATGCCCACAGAGTAAAGCCCAGCTTCCAGAACTTGAGGTGTCTCAGGAAGGACTTGGACATCCTTTCCAGGCCTCAAGAGGTGAAGGGCCTGGTGAGTTCTGGTACTGCTGAGCAAACACCAAAGCAGCAGAGTGAGGGCAGTGCTAAGCCTCCTGCAGGGTCTATACTGGGCTACCTGGAGTTGGGGAACATGGAGTGGAAGATCTCAGATAATTCCAAAGATAAGTTCTCCCAGCCAGATACCTTCCCTTACTGCAGTTTCCACCCTTGCTGTTCTGAGAGGAAAACTGAAGAACCCCAGGCTCCAGTCTATCCCAAGTTCGTGATCTACACCCAGAACGCTACTCCCTCCAAACCTTGCTTCCACTCTCCAACCACCACTCAGCACACTCTGCCCACCATCCCTCCACCATGTACTCTTTCTCTGCCACTTGTTTCTCCCAGAACATTTGTTGTTCCTCAGTCTGATCATCAGAAGCCCTCCAACTTAACACAAAACCCCACCCTCCTCTCAACCTCCAAGTGTCCTCAGACTGTGTCTTCTCCTCACTTCTCTATCCCTTCTCAGTTCTCCACTGTTTCTCAAACCTTGATCCAACCCCCAAACTCTGAGAATCAAAACCTTAACCAAGGCCTTAACCTTCAAAAGACCCCATCCCTTGCCAAGGATTCCGGAGTTCCCAGGAACCCAGCTCTTACCCAAGATCCGGGACTCCAGAAAACCCCAAACCTTACTCTAAATCTGGGACTCCAGAAAAACCCAGACCTTAATCAAGATCCAGGCATCCACAAAGACCCAGGCCTTACCCTGAATCCAGGCCTCCACAAGGACCCAGGCCTTACCCTGGATCCAGGCCTC
>CAJQZJ010001558.1:26986296-27004821 GCA_907164525.1 Lophiomys imhausi
AGAGAGAGAGAGAGAGAGAGAGAGAGAGAGAGAGAGAGAGAGAGAGAAGAGAGAGAGAGAAAGTTTTTTATTTAAAAATTCTGTTTTGTGCTGGGCGGTGGTGGCGCACGCCTTTAATCCCAGCCCTTGGGAGGCAGAGGCAGGCGGATCTTTGTGAGTTCGAGCCAGCCTGGTCTACAAAGCGAGTCCAGGACAGCCAGAGATATTCAGAGAAACCCTGTCTCGAAAAACCAAAAAAAAAAAAAAAATTCTGTTTTGTTGGAAAGTAATGCTTTAGAGTTTTTTTTTTCTGGGGGGGGGGGGGTTTCGAGACAGGGTTTCTCTGTGTAGCCCTGGCTGTCCTGGACTTGCTTTGTAGACCAGGCTGGCCTCGAACTCACAGAGATCCGCCTGCCTCTGCCTCCCGAGTGCTGGGATTAAAGGTGTGCGCCACTACGCCCGGTGGGGGCTTTAGAGTCTCTTTAAAGAACGTTCCTTTCCATTCATTCCCAACATTTTCATTTATTTATGCTTTGGGGTTTTTTTTTTTTTTTCGAGACAGGGTTTCTCTGTGTAGCCCTGGCTGTCCTAGAACTCACTTTGTAGACCAAGGTGGCTTCAAACTCAGAGATCTGCCTGCCTCTGCTTCCTGAGTTGCTGGGACTAAAAGCATATGCCACCACTGCCCTGGGTATTCCCAGTATTTTCAAGGCTCCCAGAGAAACTTGCTGATTTTTAGAATGGTTGGGATAGATATATGCAAATACCCTATGCCTGGTACCCCAAACTGTGAGCTCAGCTTTCAGGGTTAGACAGATAGCTCAGCAGAGATTTCTGCTCTTGCAGAGGACTCAGGTTCCATTCTCAGCACCCATATAGTGGCTCATAATCATCTAAACTCCAGTTCTAGGGAATCCAATGCCCTCTTTTGACTTCTGAAAGTACCAACCAAGCACATGGTACACACACACACACACACACACACACACGCAGACAAAAACACTCATACATGGGGCTTGAGAGACTCAGACCCAATTCCCAGCACTCATATGGTGGCTAACAACCATCTGTAACTCCAGTCCCAGGGGGTCTGAGGCCCTCCTCTGATTAAAGGGCTCTATGCACACAAATGGCAAACAGACACACATGACAGACACACATGCAGGCAAAGCTCCCACACACAAAACTTAATTGGGGAAAATAAAAAGGCCCAGTCTTCAGTCCTCTTGATCTGACCTCTTGGGTCACAGACATATAAACCTGTGTTTCCAGTTCTCTGTTTTCCCCCCAATGGCTGAAGGGGAAGGGTACCCCTTGACACTGACTTGAACCCCCTTAGGTCTGGGGTTTCCAGGTAAGCTTTGGTTCTAGGGGTTTGTCTACAGATCCTTCCCTACCCCGATTTTGGGGCAGTATGTCACATTAGGCTAGTCTCTCCTGGAACTCTGCATCCAAGGGGAGTCTCTAGTTCGTGGTAATCCTCCTGCCTCAGCTACCCAAGTGCTGGGATTATAAATTGAGCTATCACACTTGTCACAATTCTCTAGTTTTTCAAGATGTCCCAGATTAATTACCTAACCCCAGAATGGCGAGAGATCAGCAGCAGATGGAATGTGAGAAGCCCCATCCTAGTTATAGATGGTCTGGTCTGTGAACCTACTGCATGTTTACTGTCCCATTACCATACTCCCAGCCCCGTCCTGTGTTTGTGCTATATTCTGACCCCTTATTCTGGTCTCTGGTAGCATAGGTAGCTGAAAGTAATTTCCTGTCCTGGTTTTTGTAGCCTGACCTAACCTAGCTGGGAGTTTCCTCTGGACTTTCAACTTATTCATAATAGTTTCTGTGGACATGTAACTTCAAATTCTCAAGTGTTTTCCCTGTCGTGATTCTGCATGTCTGATGTGAGCATTGCAATCCCTTCTAGGATTCAGGTGTCCACTTCTGTGTCACCTGTGTTCCTGCCGTAGCATTATGACCATTGATTCCAGGAAGATACTTTTGCACCAATCCAAGGAGCTTTTCTTCAAACTCCCTCACTCACCTCTGACTCTGGACAAGTCATATGCATTATTGTGACTTTTTTTTTTTAAGATAGGGTCTGTCTACATAACCCTGGCTGGCTTGGAATTCTCTGTGTAGACCAGGCTGGCCTTATACTCACAGAAATCTGACTGCCTCTGTCTCAGGCACTGAGATTAAAGGCAGGTGCCACCATGATCAGTTTTTTCTTTTTTTAAAGGAGTCTAAGTTGCCCAGGCTCACCTTCAACCTGCCATCCTTCTAACTCCACCTCCAAACACCTGCACAACTTTCCCAAGCCATAGTCTCTGAAATGATCAGGGGCCTTTAAAAGCAGTGTATAACAGAAAATTTTTATTTAGAACACTTATATTTATTAGTACTTAACAAACACCTATATCCTAATACCTAAAACCTAAGAACACCTAACCAACCCTATTTTACCCTATTTTAATTGTCTTAAAAGGATCTTAATATTCTTAGCATAGGTCTATGTAGGGGACGGGGGGACAATAAAGACAGACACTTGATTTGACTTTGGCAGTCTAGCAGTCACAGCAGGGCATCCCTTTCAAGCTTGGTGTCTGTCCGTCTGTTGGGCCTAACTTTGCCAGTTTCTTTGGTCAGTTTATTTCAACCACTAGATTGTGGCCAGCTTATAAAGTCAGTCTATTTTAACCGCTAACTTGAGGTCAGCTTCCTCCATCAGCTGAGACTCACTTCTATAGTCTCCTCAGCCCCGTGTATGCTTCAAGCCCTAATATTCCTCCTTGGGGCCTCTGAACTCCACCTGCCTTGCTCAATCTCCCAGCACGCTCAGGTCCCTGAGTGGCTCCTGAATGACTATCTTTCCTGTCCAGTTTTTTGTTTGTTTGTTTTCTTTTGTTTTGTTTTTAAAGGTTTTTCAAGACAAAGTTTCTCTGTGTATCCTTGACTGTCCTGGACTCACTTTCTAGACCAGGCTAGCCTTGAACTCACAGAGACCCATCTGCCTCTGCCTCCCCAGCACTGGGATTAAAGATGTGAACCACCACACCTGGCTTGTGTCAAGGTTTTTTTTTTTTTTTTTTGGTTTTGGTTTTGGTTTTTTGGCTTTTTTGTTTGTTTGTTTGTTTTTTGAGACAGGGTTTCTCTGGTAGCCCTAGACTCACTTTGCAGACCAGGCTGACCTTGAACTCACAGAGATCCATCTTCCTCTGCCTCCCGAATGCTGGGATTAAAAGGGTGTGCCAAGTTTTTAAGAACTCTTTCTCAGCAGGTTCTATGCCATGCCTTTTCTGCCACCCTTTTTAGGCTGGTTTACAGGATGTGCCTCAAGGCTACTGCAGCCTAAATGCTGATGAATGGCATCCCTTGCTGTATACACTGTCTCCAGAGTGCGTTGTCTTCTCAGCCCGTGAGGGCAAGAGGAAGAGAGTGCTGTGGAGCTCTCTGGTTTATAGATAGCATTGTCTCTCGATCCTTGACAGTCTCCACAAGATCTCTCACGATATCCAGCACATCTGTGACTTGTGTGGTTTCTTAGCCATGCCCCATCTCACAGAGTTATGACTTCAACTGGGCTCCACCATCTCAGCACCAAATTCAAGGGATGCTAAATTCCTTTATGTGCTGCCTTTATCTGCATACTAACTAACTTCTACCACACCAGTGCTTGGGAGGCAGAGGCAGGTGGATCTCTGTGAGTTCAAGGCCAGCCATAGCTACACAGTGAGACCCTGTCTCAAGCAAATAAATAAAACTAAATCAGAATTTCCCTTAAAGAGTCTCATCTAAGAGACCATAAAGCCTCATAAATGGAATGAAGGGTATGTTCTTCATTGTTTACTATTCAGATCCAACCAATTCCAAGGAGTGTTTGGGTAGGATTGATTAGACAAAACAATATGCTGTCCCAAAACAACTTCCAGCTGGGTGCAGTTGCATGAGCCTATGATTCCTCCCGGCACCAAGGAAGCTGAAGTAGGAAGCTGGCTGTGAGTTCAGGGTCAGCCTGGGTTACATAGTGATTCCAGGCCAGCTTGGGCTACATAACAAGACATTGCATAAAAGTGCTGTGTGCCTTTAATGGCAGAACTCAGGAGGCAGATACAGGCAAGTGGATCTCTGTGAGTTTAAGGACAGCCTGGTCTACATAGCAAGTTCCAAGCCATCCGGAGCTTCACAGTGAGACCCAGTCTCAAAAAACAAAACAAAAACAAAAATTACAGCTTCCAGTAGACACTACGTCAACACAATGGAAAAGGTACTTAGGCACCGCTCCAACTGCACCAGTACTGCGAGAAACAAACTACAACTCCCAGGGTAGCAACATATCTGCAGGCGAAAGGCGTGACTGAATCCTCACAGGAGGCGGGAACCAGTCCGGAGACACCCAGAGAGCTTCCAGAAAAGGGCATGGACATGTGACCATCAGGAAGTTACCTGTAGAATCTTTTATGGCGGTTTCTGTTCACCACCTTTTCAGCTACCCCTTGATCGGAGAGCTGCGGACCAATGAGCCTTCTGAAAAACAGGTAAAGGGAGGTGGACAAAGGTTGATGACAAAGATTGGTTACGGTATTCCCCAGGAGGTGACAAATAGCCTTTTTTTTTTTTAAACCTGAGTCAGGTGAACCGATTCACGGGGCCGCAACCTGGATCTAAGAAAAGGAGGAAGGAAATAGTCATTTGTTCGTTTTGAAAACTAAACACAGAGCGCCTCGTCTGCAAGACCCACTTGTGGACTGTCTTTTCTGAGGCCCTTGCTCAGCCCCCAGAAGGAGGAGGGAATTGGAGAGCTTTTGGGAAGCAAAAGAAAGGCCTGCCAAAGCTAACTCGGATCTGTTTGCTCTAGCCCCAAACGATAGAGAACCATGGCTTCCACCGTCTGGGGGAGTGCCCCCTGGTGGGGCCCGCCGCCCCCCGCCCCAGCCCGGCCGCTCACTGACGTCGACTTCTGCTCTGGCGCACAGCTGCAGGAGCTCACTCAGTTGATTCAGGAGCTGGGTGTTCAGGAGAGTTGGAGTGAAGGGCCCAAGCCTGGAGCTGATCTTCTCCGAGCCAAGGATTTCATCTTCTCTCTGCTCGGTAAGTAATTCTCAACTCTGGGACTTCGCGAATCCCAGCCTCGGCATTCCCCACCTTCACGATCCTTTCTCTTCCTCTAGGTCTAGTTCACCGCCAGGACCCTCGTTTTCCACCCCAGGCAGAACTCTTGTTGCTTCGCGGTGGCATTCGCGAAGGTTCTCTAGATTTAGGGCACGCCCCCTTAGGACCCTACACCCGGGGACCTCATTATGATGCCGGTTTTACACTCCTTGTGCCTGTGTTTTCTCTGGATGGCACTGGGCCCGAGCTGCTACTTGATCTGGAATCCTGCTATGCATGGCTCCGCCTTCCAGAGCTGAAGTGCGGAATTTCGGTCCGGGAGACCTGGCAGGATTGCCTAGGACCCCCAGTCCCAGGAGAATGTGATTTGACTCACCAAACCCATAGTAAAGAGAGTCCCAGGGACCGGAAAAGCACTGTAGAGCAGTCACGTGATTATGTCCCTGAACCTGAGCCGCACATCCCTTTGGAAAAATCATCTAGTGACCTTTCAGGGTCCCAATCGCTTTATGATGACATCACCGATCGTGAAACTCCTGAACCATTGAAAACACTGAATAGTGACGCCTTGGAAGCTGAGGAAAGCCCAGTCCCAAAGCCTTCGGAGGCTCCAAAGATATGGCCCACATTATGTCCGACCCAAGTGGCTTCATGGTTCTTCGTGAAGTTGGCTGAGGTTGCTGAGTCCTTGATCCCGGTCCCAGGAGCCCCGCGGCTAGTTCACGCAGCTCGCCACGCGGGTGTCACCACGGTCCTCCTGGCAACTCCAGAGCCCCCACGTCACCTGCTGCTCTTCGACCTGATCCCAGTGGTGACTGTGACAGGCTGGCCTGACACGGCTCGGAGCCACTCGTGGGCCGGTCCACTGGCCTCTGAGTCGGCCTCTTTCTACCTAGTGCCGGGCAGCCTCCCGGAGCAGCAGGACACCTCTGGATGGCAACTGTGCTTCGCCCGCCAGGAGCTGGCGCTCAAAGCGCGCATCCCCGCGCCGCTGCTTCAGGCGCACGCAGCGGCCCAGGCGCTGCTGCGCCCGCTGGTGGCGGGGACCCGGGCAGCTGCGCCCTACCTCCTGCGGACCTTGCTCTATTGGGCGTGCGAGCGGCTCCCAGCGCTCTACCTGGCGCGGCCGGAAAATGCCGGCGCTTGTTGCCTTGGGCTACTAGATGAGCTGAGCCGAGCGCTCGAGGCCGGGACGCTGCCTCATTATTTTTTGAGTGGCCTAAAGCTCCGTATGGGAGATGACTCCGCCGCTTTGCGAGGAGCTTTGGCCCAGCTCCGCGGGGACCCTGCGCAGGCCTTGCGTGAGGCGGTGGAGGAAGCCAAGGTTGCCCGCAAAGGGGGCGGTTTAGCAGGCGTAGGGGGAGGGACCCATTAAAGATTCTACTGTTGCCGAGCGTGGTGGCGCACGCCTTTAATCCTCGGAGGCAGAGGCAGGCGGATCACTGTGAGTTCAAGGCCAGCCTGGTCTACAAAGTGAGTCCAGGACAACCAGAACTACACAGAGAAACCCTGTCTCGAAAAAAAGAAAAAAAAAAAACAAAACAAAATAAGATCCTACTGTTAAGGGAATGAAAAGTGTTTCCTTTGGCTCGAGGATCGTGAAGGGAACTGCTCTCTCTTCGGACAGACAGACGGTGTGTACTAGGGTCCAAAGCCTCTTTTCTAAAAGGTCTCCCCAGTGTTCTGCCCTGCCTGTGACCCGAGTTCTCTAAATCTGGTGGGTGCCCCTTCTCTTCCGGAGCTACCTCCTGGAACCTCTCTCATCCTGATTAGCTACAGAGAACAGGAGGAATTTATGTACTGACAAAATGCGGGAAGGAACTGTCTTTTGGAAACCTGGTTCTGATAAATTTGGCTCACACCAAAGAAGAGAGATATTAAGCCCGGGTTACAGTCCAAACTGATTGGCACAGCCACCCCAGTTTCTCCACTTTTCCCCCACTTCCCTCATCCACTCCTGTCCTCACTTCCATCCCAGGCAGTGCAGTCCCTTTCCATTCTCTGTCGGCTGTTCCACCTACCCCCCCCCATATTCCCCAGCCCTGCCACATCAGGTTTCCTTGTCTCATCTCCTCTGAACCCCAAGACTTGCAGGCCTTGCCTCTACTCCGCTCGCCTCTGAAACAGTCCCCACTCACAGTTTCCAAGGAACCCCAGGGCTCCGCCCGCCCAGCTTCACCTCCCTCTTTCCCAGCGTCTCCGCCCCCTGCCCCGCCCCCGGGCCAGCTCTCTTTCCCAGCGTCTCCGCCCCCTGCCCCGCCCCCGGGCCAGCTCGCAGAGGAGGGGGAGCCGCCTCCGCCGCCGCCTCCGCCGCTCTGCTTGGTCCAGCCTCCAGGCCCAGTGAGTGCTCTGACTTTGCTGAACCCGGGCGCTCTGCAGAGACAGCCTTACTCCTTCCTGGGAGTCCGGGACGCCTAGGCCGGCGTTGGGGGGGAACCTCCGCTTGCTTGCGGGTGATAGGGAGGGAGGAGCCTGGAGCCGGAGCCCGCGGCACCCGTCGCCCGGATCAACAGGACAGGACAGGTTGAGGGGCGTCGGGGAAAGGAAGGGGTGTTACGGCAGTCCTAGGAAGGACGAGAAAGCCCTGTCGCAGGAAGCTCTGGTGTACTTTGCCTTATTGAGGGCCTGTTGACGTGTGAGGAGTAGTGACAACGTGGGTTCACTCCTCTTGGGGGCCTTGTTAGATGGGAGGGTGCGGGATCTAAGCGGTGCCAGTTGTTCCTCCAGAAATTTAAGGGGCAACCAGACAACAAAAGCGCCTGATGATCCCTGTTTCGGGGTGACAGAGGGTCCTCCAGACAAGCACCTGGTGCGTGCACTAGGAAGGGCTGATTTGGAGGTGACTTCAAAAGGAGTGGAGGGTAACAAGGTGAGGAAATGGTCTCAGCAGCTGGGAACCTGTGCTGCTAGAAATGGGGGTGACAATGAGAAAAAGCATTATCAAGGCAGAGGGTTTTGGAACCCCTTCTCACTGAACCTAGAGAGCCTGGATATTGAGACATATTTGCCGGGGGAGATTTGAAGAAAGTAGGAGATCCACTCTATTTAGAGTATAGTAAAGGAAAAAAGAAAAAAAAAAAAAAAACATCAGGGCTGGGCTCCTCCCTGACATTCACAGGAGCCCAGGGTGAGCTAATGTCCACAAAGCTAAGGACCCACACCCTTTAGATTACAAAAGTAGGCTGGACAGGAGTGGCCCCAAAATAGGGTGGAAAGAAGTCTGAGGATATTGAGAACACATCTTAGAAATACAAGAGGGCCTTGACTTTGGGATAGAGGAAGTGGGAGCAGAGGCCAGAGAGGAGGGAAGGGGAGAGCTTCCATTAGGGGACAAAATTCATGGCTGAGGTCAGCTGAGGCGCCATAGCCACTGGAGCTAGTGCAGGGCCCAAGGGTGGGAGCTGGTGGTTGTGGGGGACTTAGAGGGCCTGGAGGTTATCCTCAGATCCTGTGGGTGGGGCGGTGGGTTGGGTCCTGAGCATGCCCTGGTGAGCGGGCTCCTCTGGGGAGCCCAGGGCGCTCCGGGAGCCTGCTGGTTTGGGGGTGCCTCCTCCCGGGGCGCTATGGCGGCGTTGGCCAGTAGCCTGATCCGACAGAAGCGGGAGGTCCGCGAGCCCGGGGGCAGCCGGCCGGTGTCGGCGCAGCGGCGCGTGTGTCCCCGCGGCACCAAGTCTCTTTGCCAGAAGCAGCTCCTCATCCTGCTGTCCAAGGTGCGACTGTGCGGGGGGGCGACCCACGCGACAGGACCGCGGCCCAGGTGAGAGTGGCTAGGGCGGGGTCTCGGGGCCAGAAGTCCTTCTGCCTGAGTCCAGGGACCCAGAGAGCTCGATGAGGAGGGGGGGGGGGTGTCCCAAAAGTGGAAGAGGTGGGCCCGACAAAAAAATCTACGGGACTATGCTTCGGTTTCCTTCCTCTTTGCCCGTAATGCCGAATCCCTTGGCTTTCGAGGGCTGGGGGAAGGTTTGAGGGGCTGTCTGGCTCCCCAAGCTTCTCAGCTCTTGTCTGTCCCCCTTCAACACAGACTCCCCACCCCCACGGTTCTTCGCCTACGTGCGGGTTCTCGCGATTCTTTCCATCAGAAGCGGAGGGACCTGCGGGGTTCTGGACGCTTGGGTCACCCCGAGGGTTTCTTCAGCCCAGGTTGCCCCGCCCCCGCTCCGGTTCTCCCGCCCCTCCACGCTTCGGCTCTGTTCCTCCTGGTCGAGCTCGCCTGGCCAGGAGCCAATCTCTCCAGCTCTCCCCCGGGTGTCCTTGCAGCTACCTTGTCAGCCAGCCCCCTCCTTACGTCCTCCTTCTGTGACCTGCACTTCAAGAAGGGTGCTAGGCACCCCCTCCCATTATTCCTGGGTGGCTCCGAAATCCGGTCCTACAGGCTCCGGAGACCCTCTGCCAGTAGGAACTCACAGTTTAGGCTGAAGACCTGCACAGAGACTTGGGGGGTTCGTACCACTTACAAGGGGGAACAGGGAAATCGGCAGAAAGCAAGCCACGGGAAAAGAGAGGTGTAAGGGTTGGTATGTGATTCCCGTCCAGGTACGACAGTTAGGGAGTCCCTCTGGCCTCGCTCCAGGCCACTGCTGATTCCCCTAGGGGTAGCCCCTTGCGCCCTCCTCCCCTACCACTAACAGTAGGCAGTGGTACAGTCCGCAGCCCACCCTCTGAGTGGGACCCAGCCCCCACGTGATACAGCCAGCCTCTCCATCTCTGTCCCCTCTTCCTTTTCCTTGATGTGGTGGTATGAATGTCCCCATCCCAGGCCAGTTACCTGATTGAAGGGTAGAGGCTCAGCCTCAGGGAGAACTGGACCCTCGTGAACCAGCTGACTGACTGACTGACAGACAGACAGATGGGTCAGTGTCAGACAGGCCGGCGCTGAACCAAAGCAAGGCCCGCGCCAAGCGAGCAGCAGCTGCAGCAGCAGGTGCTGAGTCAGCGTCATTCAAACCCGGTCCCACCCCTGCTTCGGAGGGGGAGCCCCTTCCCTGTGGTCACCTTGCTGCTAACCCCGACATTTGCAAGCACATTGCCCTGCGTCCCTGGCACTGCCCGTTGCCTTTTATGTCTCTCTCTTCTACTTTCTCCCTGCCCCTCCCCCAACCCTGGTGGGGAAAAGGAATTAAGCCATTTAAATAAATTTCAATAAATTAAGCTGACGCTCATGATTAGAGAAGCGGAAGGGACCCACACCCCCAGCTTCCTCAGGAATCAGAGAGGTGGAAGGAAGCTTGCTTGGGTAAGAGAGGGAGGCCCTGGAACCCTCTTCTCTTCATTTCCCTTTCCTTCTCTCTTGTGATCCCGCCAAGTGTAGGAATGTATCTGGGTACAGAGATGTCATTTTCAAAGATGAATGTCTCTCTCTCCAGAGCCTCAGCTCAAAGGCATCGTCACCAAACTGTTCTGCCGCCAGGGTTTCTACCTCCAGGCGAATCCTGATGGGAGCATCCAGGGCACCCCAGAGGACACCAGCTCCTTCAGTGAGAGGGGAAGCCAGATGCAGGGTGGGCAGTAGGGAGACTGGGGACAGGAGACAACGATCCTATCTCCTCTTCAGGCTTTGTGGCCTTCAGTTTGTCTTCCTGAGCCCCAAGGGAAGAAGGTGATCAGGAGCTGGGAGGGGACTCAGATGGGAGTCACCTGTGTACTGACGCCTGCTCTCTGCTCCCCTAGCCCACTTCAATCTGATTCCTGTGGGGCTCCGTGTGGTCACCATCCAGAGTGCCAAGCTGGGTCACTACATGGCCATGAACGCTGAGGGGCTGTTGTACAGCTCGGTAAGACAATGAGGCTGAGTGGGCTGGGGTACTGGGGACACCCACAGCATGTAACCATCCTTTGATACAGACAGGACTCACACCCAGGAGTCTGTCCTTCCTGTTTTGGCTGACCAGTGCATAGTTCGTAACTCCTCCTTAGACTGTATCCATATCTATTGGCACTGCTCACCCTCAAGTACCCCTGGACCTTTGGGTGCCTGACACTTTCAGCTATTAGGCCCCACTTCTCAGCCTATCACCTCTAAACGTCATCTTCACTCTAGACAGAAAGCAGTAAGAGGTTGGGAATGAAGAGAAGAGATCTTATTTCCAGTGTCCCTATAAATCTAGTTCCTGCCCCTGGGTGGCCCACCAGGCTCTTCCTTATTCTCTCGGTGCTCTGGTTTCTGCATGGACTCAGTAGTTGCCGTCCTCCTTTCCAAAAAAAATGTATGGATTATATCTTGGCTGCTTCTTCCCAAGGGCTCCCTTCTGCCAGTAATATCTCTCTCTCTCTCTCTCTTTCTCTGTGTGTGTGTGTGTGTCCACACCTCTTTCTGGATCTTGGTCTCCTCAGCCACACTTCACAGCAGAGTGTCGCTTTAAGGAGTGCGTCTTTGAGAATTACTATGTCCTCTATGCATCTGCTCTCTACCGCCAGCGTCGTTCTGGCCGGGCCTGGTACCTAGGCCTGGATAAGGAGGGCCGGGTCATGAAGGGAAACCGAGTCAAGAAGACCAAGGCAGCTGCCCACTTTGTGCCCAAGCTCCTGGAGGGTGGGTATGGGCTCAAGAAAGGGTGGGTCATGTGGGAGGGTATTGACCTTGACGTGAATACTTAGTGACACACAGCTCAGGTCATCAATTTGATCAAGATGCTATTATGGCAGGCCAAGATGAGAAGGCTTTACCCTTTAGGGATTTGGGACACTCTCTTCCTTTGGGTTGGGGTTGTCCAAGGGTGAGTGTAAAGGAAGGGAGGTCTCTCAGAGCTCTGACTCTCTGTGTGCCTAATTCTCCTTCCCTGTTCCTCTCTCTCTCTCCTTCACAGTTGCCATGTACCGGGAGCCTTCTCTCCACAATGTCCCTGAGACCTCCCCTTCCAGTCCACCTGCCCCTTGAGATGTAGTCTCTGGACCGGAGGCTTCCTGCACTTCCAGTGAGCCAGCCACCGCCAAAGCCTGACTCCTAGCCCTGCTCCAGGCCTTGCTGCTCTCACCCCGGTTGCCATACACATGCCCTGAGCAGCCAGGTCTCACCAGGTGCTGTACCCTGAGGGCACTTAGGGGCTGGCTGGGACCTCTACAGCTGCTGAGCTCTTAGGTCCTGGGGGCCAGGAGAGTTCCCGAGATGGGGATGCCTGAAATGATCCTGGCTGATCACTTCTTTCTTTTCACACTAACTCCTACCCCTTAAGAGAACTCCACTTTTTCCTGATGTGGCACTGGGAGTTTCACAACTGACAAAGCAAGGGAATTAATACACACTCCTCACCCTGGCTGAGCCAGTCTCTGAAACCATGCACTTATTTTCATTGCCACAAAGCCATAGCTTTCTAGGTCGGTCCACTGGCAATCAGAATTGGTTTCCTTCTCTCCCCACTCGACCTTCTGCCTTGGTCTGGACAGGTTCTGATACAGCTGAACACCCCAGCCAGGGCCAGTCCCATGTTCTGTATTAGAACCCAGGTATGGATCCATCCTTGACCTAGATGGACACCCCTGGTTTTAAAAGGGGGCTTAATTTGGCCTTGGTCTGAATTGGAACCAGTCTCAGGTCACCCCAGGTTAACCCTTCTTACCCCAGAGACACCCAATTCTAGAGCATAATGTTCTAGACCTTTCTGGGGGCATTGAACTTAACTTCCTCCTGCATCTCAGCTCTAGGACAGACTCTTAGCCCTTTTTCCCAGGATGGAACTAGGGCCTGTATAGCCATATTATTGTACTAGAGTAACCTCTAAACTCACCACTCCCCTTTCTCTAATGATTATTTAAGAATGAGATATGGATAGAACTCAGTTGTGATTCATTAAGAACTAATTTGTTCTGAACTGTGTGCTTGGTGGTACACGCCTGTAATTCAGCACCTGGGAGACTGAGTCAAAAGGATTTTGAATTGGAGGCCATGCTGGACTACAATAGCAAAACCCTGTCTTAAAAGCCAATACAGGCCAGGTGGTGGTGGCGCACACCTTTAATCCCAGCACTTGGGAGGCAGAGGCTGGCGGATCTCTGTGAGTTCGAGGCCAGCCTGGTCTACAAAGCGAGTCCAGGACAGCCAGAGATATACAGAGAAACCCTATCTCGAAAAACCAAAAAAAGAAAAAACAAAACAAATAAAAGCCGCCGGGCATGGTGGCTCACGCCTTTAATCCCAGCACTTGGGAGGCAGAGGCAGGTGGATCATTGTGAGTTCGAGGCCAGCCTGGTCTACAAAGCGAGTCCAGGACAGCCAGAGCTGTTACACAGAGAAACCCTGTCTCGAAAAACCAAAAAAAAAAAAAAAAACAAATAAAAGCCAATACACACACACACACACACACACACAGAGAGAGAGAGAGAGAGAGAGAGAGACAGAGACAGAGACAGAGAAATAGAGAGTTTACTAATCAATACTGAGTGAATCAAGAACTACTTCTTGGTTTTCCTAATAATTTTCTAAAAAATCTTTCCTCTAGAATATTAACCTTACTTTTACGTAGTTTCTAGTCTCAGCATTCCAACTGGGGTTCTGCCAGGGAAACAAGTCTGGGGAGAGGTACAGGAATTCTGGAAGACTATACCTGGCTCGTGTGGGGAAGCTGAGAGAAGGAAAATTCCGTGGCTCGATTGGACCCATGTCTTATTTAAGGAGACGTGAACACATAGCTACCTCAGCAGGAATTCCTTCCAGGTCCCTTTTAGAGCTGAGGTCCGCCAGGCATGGTGGCACATGCCTTTAATCCCAGCACTCGGGAGGCAGAGGCAGGCGGATCTCTGCAAGTTCAGGGCCAGCCTGGTCTACAAAGTGAGTCCAGGACAGCCAGGGCTACACAGAGAAGCCCTGTCTGGGTGTGTGTGGGGGGGGGCGGAGAGCTGAGGTCCTTTGCTCATGGTGCAGTGCATCTGTGAGGGGGAGGAAGGAGAACTGGGAACAAAAAGCTAGCCTGGACTACATAGTGAGTTCAAGGCCAGCCTGAGCTATATGAGATTGTGTCTGAAATAACAGAAAGCTGATGTCTGTAATGATAATGACTCTAGAATAAAAAAAGGACAAATAAGGACACACAGCCTTGAGTCACCCTCCCAGCAAAGAGACCCCAACTCAGCAATAAGTCCAACTTCTCCCCTCTACAGGTTAGGCCTAGGAAACAAGGGGCCTTTTGGGTTCCCAGACCTCATATATCCCCCGAGCTTCTAACTAAATAGAATTTACTTTACCTTCAGCTTTTAACCTCAGCTGGTTTTTAAGTACCCAAAAAAGACCTGAAAACGGGAAAGCCATGGAGAACCACTAGTAAAATAGGGGATAGATTCCGAGGCTAGCAAATGTAGGTGGAAGCAACTAAGGAGATCCTAAGGGAGGGGCTGGTGTTCAAGGCTGGGTCATTTTCCTCAGGCCCTTTTACTTCTGGCTTGTCGCAAGAGATGCCCCCCTCCCTCACACTAACCCCGCTCAGGCTCCGCCCATCTCTGTTTTCTGGGGACTGGGTCTCCACTTCATGCTTTCTCTAATTAAAGATGATTTAAACAACTGGAGTGTTATCTGACCTCTGTGAATGGAGGGCAACTGCAGTTGCTCCGGGCGGGACCAATTCCCGTGGGCGGGGCGCGTGGGCTGGCGGCTGGTCCCCCGACAACAGGTGCACATTCCTGGGCGCCTGGTCACTTCCCCTGTCCTAGCGGCCTCTACCGCTCTCCGGACAAAGTCACTGAGCTGAGCGGCAGGGCCATGACCTTAGGGGCTCTGCTGCTGCTGCTTCTGGGGGTGCTCGGGGCGCCCCTCGCCCCAGGTAAGTCAGTTTGGGCCCCCAATTGACAGTGCCAGGGGCAGTAGTCATGGCCGGCTCCCGAAGCGTCACTTAGTACTTTCCTTCGTCAGGCGCCCGCGGGTCGGAAGCCGAAGGCCAACTGCTTAAGAAACTTTTCTCCGGCTATGATAGCACGGTGCGGCCGGCGCGGGAGGTGGGAGACCGCGTCGGGGTCCGCATCGGCCTCACCTTGGCGCAACTCATCAGCCTGGTGAGGGCGCACTGCGGGTGGAGGTCGCTGGGCGGGACAGCCTGGGGGCGTGGACGCGGCCAGGAGGACAGACAGCCTTGGGACGGACTATGCAGAGAGATGGACAGGCCTTTGGGCGATTGGGTAAAAATCGGGCCAATGAACGGGGTCGTGGGCGTGGCCTCTTTGGCAGGCTCTGAATACTGCTCTGCTAACACTCCTGTGGGCGGGTTTTGAGGTGGAGTTGGAGCAGAAAGACCCGCTCCGGAAAGAACCTCCAGGCGGGGCCGTGTAAGATTCTAGCAAGGTCCAGCAGAGCTTGGTGATCCAAGAGTCGGTGAACCTTCCTGGGCGGAGATTCAGAGTTGAGTGGATTAGACCCTGGGCGTGGCCTGTGACTGAGCCAGGAGATAAAGGCAAGCAAAGCAGGCATCAGGATCAACTTCTACAACATGGGGTTAGAGAAAAGGGATAGATTTCTGTGGATAAAGTGACCTGCCGAACCCTCGTTTCTTCCCACCTAATTTCACTTCTGCCTTTAATTTTTTTTTCCTTTCTAGAACGAGAAGGATGAAGAAATGAGTACAAAGGTGTATTTAGACCTGGTATGGAGACCCCATGGGTTAGGGAAGGGCATCCTGCCACCTTATATTAATCTCCTAGAATGCTCAACCCAGTAAGATTTTTTTTTTGTATAATGACTTCATAAAACACACATATAATAACCAAAACGGAAGCTTCCATAAACACTTATGTAAAGCACAAGTTTGGGGGTCACTAATTTGAATTCCCATCTATTAAAGGGTTGTGGACTGCAGGTTGAAAATCACTGTGGTAGAGGATGGCTAAGTGAAATCTCTTCAGTTATTTTTTACAATTATTTTTATTTTATGTGAATGGGTGTGTTACTTCCATACATGTCTGTGAACCGCATGTGTCTGGTGTCCGGGAAGACAGAAGAGGGTGTCTGCTGTCCCAGAACTGGAGTTATAGATGGCTGTGGCTTCCATATAGGGACTGAGAACAGTACCTGAGTCCTCTGGAAGAGCAGCCAGTGCCCTTAACCCCTTACCCATCACTCCAGCCCCCCTCTTCGGTTTTGGAGACTGAAAAAAAAGAGCGTTCAGTGCAGAGGGGAAGGAAGCTAGTTGATGTGAATCCGAGAGAACTAAGGCAGAGCCAGACCCCTTCTCCTTTACCCATAGATCAAGTCTGAGCTATGTCCCTTTGCACCCTCTTCCTGGGCACCCTCTCAGACATCCCAAGCCTCCCCCTGGCCTCTAGCCTGAACAGCCCTTTAGCCTCTGCTTCCCTAGGAGTGGACAGACTACAGATTAAGTTGGGACCCTGCAGAACACGATGGCATCGATTCTCTCCGTGTCACTGCTGAATCCATTTGGCTCCCTGACGTGGTGTTGTTGAACAAGTAATGTCTTTGCAAAGCCTTGGGGTGGGTGAATGGGGAGAGAGCCATGGGGGGGGGGGCATTTCTCTGGAGGACAGATTCAGATCCCATATGAAGAGATCTGTTCCCTGCAGCAATGATGGAAATTTTGATGTTGCCCTGGACATTAACGTCGTGGTATCCTTTGAGGGCTCTGTGCGCTGGCAGCCCCCCCGGCTTGTATCGCAGCAGCTGCAGCATCCAGGTTTCCAAGCTTTGTCTGTTCTCAGACTTCCTCACTCCCCAACTACTCCCCGTCCTGTACCATAATTCCTTCTGACCCTCATCTCTTGATTGCCCTGACTGTGCATTGCCCTGTATACTTTCTTTGGTTTTCCATCTTTCTTGGTGGTCCTCTGCCATTTCCCTGATGATCCCTTCTCCTTTGTAACCCGAAATCATTGGCCTCCCAAATTTCCCTAGTCCTTACCACTTCTATGGCAGCTCTAGTGTTTTTCCTTCCATTCAGGTCACCTACTTCCCCTTTGACTGGCAAAATTGCACCATGGTGTTTAGTTCCTACAGCTATGACAGTTCTGAGGTCAGCCTGAAGACGGGCCTAGGCCCTGATGGACAGGAGAGGCAAGAAATCTACATTCACGAAGGGACCTTCATTGGTGAGTTGGCATGGTTCTCACATCCAAGGCTGATTAACAAGCTCTGTTATTGATGCTTGGTGAAACCTGGTGGGGTCCGCAAAATGGGGATGACTACCAACAGTGCAAATATGGAAACCGAAGCCAAGAATGGGGACTCACACCTTTAATGGCGGCACCTGGGGGTGGGGCAGGAGTATTGCTGTACATTCAAGGCTAGTCAGGACTACATTAGGAGACCCTGATTCTTTTTTTTTTTTTTTTTTTTTTGGTTTTTCGAGACAGGGTTTCTCTGTGTAACAGCCCTGGCTGTCCTGGACTCACTTTGTAGACCAGGCTGGCCTCGAACTCACAGTGATCCGCCTGCCTCTGCCTCCCAAGTGCTGGGATTAAAGGCGTGCGCCACCACCACCCGGCTGACCCTGATTCTTAAAACAGACAAACAAATACACACACACACACACACACACACACACACACACACACACACCACACAAACAAACAGGAAGACAAACCAACTATGGAAGCTGCGACTGGTTTATTGATATGGACTGCCTAGTGGTGTGCCATGCCAGTCACTGACCAGGGCAACGACCACACCTCTGTTTACTGATGCTATTCCCTCCTCCAGAGAATGGCCAATGGGAGATTATCCACAAACCCTCTAGGTTAATCCAACTTCCAGGGGATCCTAGAGGAGGGAAGGAAGGACATCGTGAGGAAGTTACCTTCTATCTCATTATTCGACGGAAGCCTCTGTTCTACCTGGTCAACGTCATTGCCCCATGCATCCTCATCACTCTCCTGGCCATCTTTGTCTTCTACCTCCCACCAGATGCAGGTAAATAGCAAGGGGTCCCCACTCTCTATATTATTAGACCAGTTTCTTCCTTCTCACCTTTAGTCCAGGTTAGTTTTTTTTATAATTGTGTGTGTGTGTGTGTGTGTGTGTGCGTGCACTTGCAAATGCCCATGGAAGTCAGAAGTGGGATACTGGACTCTTTGCAGCTGGAGTTCCAGGCACTTGTGAGCCTCCTGAAGTGGATACTGGGATGTGAACTTCAGTCCTCAGATAGAGCAGTGGCCTAGTTTGCTTTTCTCTAGCTGTGATAAAAGACCAACCAAAATTAACTTATGGGAGGAAAGGGTTTTATTTGGATTACAGATTATAGTTCATCATGAAATAAGCCAAGAGTGGAGCTCAAAGTTAGAACTGAAGCACAGACCATGAAGGAACATTGCTTACTGGCTTCCTTCCTCTGCCATGAAGGAACATCATTGATTACTGGCTTGCTTCCTCTGCCTTGCTCAGCTCAGCTACTCTTCTTTTTTTTTTTTTTTGGTTTTTCGAGACAGGGTTTCTCTATTTAACAGCTCTGGCTGTCCTGGACTCGCTTTGTAGACCAGGCTGGCCTCGAACTTGCAAATATCCGCCTGCCT
>CAJQZJ010001558.1:27005915-27073077 GCA_907164525.1 Lophiomys imhausi
ACACACACACACACACACACACACACACACACACACACACACACACACAATGTTAAAAAAAAAACCTAGCCGGGCGGTGGTGGCGCACGCCTTTAATCCCAGCACTCGGGAGGCAGAGGCAGGCGGATCTCTGTGAGTTCGAGACCAGCCTGGTCTACAAAGCGAGTCCAGGACAGCCAGAGCTACACAGAGAAACCCTGTCTCGAAAAAACCAAAAAAAAAAAAAAAAAAAAAAACCTACTTACAAATACAATCACTTCCTTCGAGAACAGGGCAATCTTGAAACCTAATATTACAGGACCGAAATAGAGTGAACTGAATTGCTTATTTATTTCAGTACCTTTCATGGAGTTTGTAAGGGCTCTTATATGACACAGGAAGAATCAGCCACTTTTGTAAACTGTTTTATTTTTAGATTCTTCAAATTGCTATATTGTTCTTGAAAAAGCTACAGAGATTGGTCTATTCATTCATGCAACTATGTCTGTGGAATTTCAGTGATATGCTAGGCACTGCAAATGTAACCGGGAATTTAAATAATACAGTTGGATTCAGAATGTAGCTCAGTGGTAGCGTGAAAAAGCAGGTATAGGTAGAGCTAGTCTACCATACATGAAGCCCTGGGGTCTATCCCTAGCACTGGGGGGAGGGGAGAATGGCAGGAGATGTTGTATGCATGCATGAAGCCCTGAGTTCAATCTCCAGTACCCATTTATAAACTAGCAAGCAAGTAAATAAAATCACTAACCTTCTTGGGTATATATTCTAGTACAGAAGTCAGTGAATAAAATGATGTCTACCATCATATGTAGGAAAAGAACAAGTTTTTTTTGTTGTTGTTGGGCTTTTTTATTTTATTTTTTTGTTTGTTTTTGGTTTTGGTTTTTTTTTTTTTTTTTTTGAGACAGGGTTTCTCTGTGTAACAGCCTGGCTGTCCTGGACTCACTTTGTAGACCAGGCTGTGATTTTGTTTTTTTATGACAGGGTTTCTCTGTGTAATAGCCCTGCTGTCCTGGCCTTGGTCTGTAGACCAGGCTGGCCTTGAACTCAAACACACAGAGATCTGCCTGCCTCTGCTTCCCAAGTGCTGAGATTAAAGGTGTGCGCCACCCCACCCAGCTCCTGGACAAGTTCTAAAACGGAAATTAAATAGGAAGGGGTTTGGGAAGAATAAAATGGGGATGGATTCCTGTAAAACTAGCACTATTCAGAGTGCTCAGAGACAGATGAATCAAGAGTTCCAAGGTAGCCCAGGCTACATAGGGATTGCAGGTCCTTCTCAGCTACAAATCGGGAACTTGTCTCAAAAAAGGGCTGGGAATGTAGCTGACACAGGGGAGTGTTTGCCTATCAGGAACAAAACTTTTGACCTCTGTCACAGACTAAACTAGACATAGTAGCAAAACCCTGCAATCCTAGCACTTGGAATGGGAGTGAAGATAGGAGGATCAGAAGTTCAAGGTAGTCCTCTGTGTACAGTGAGCTCAAGGCCAGACTGGGACATATGACCAAACAGAGCTAGAGAGTTGGCTCAGCTGGCTAAGGCATTTGCTGCCAAGTCTCATCCCTGGAACCCACAGGATAGTAGAAAATGGAATTGCAGGTTGTATGTGCTATGGCATTTGTGCCCACACACATACATACATGCTTACAAACACAACCCCCCACAATAAGTTAAAATGTCATCAAACAAAAACATCAAATGAGAATGGGGTTAGGGCTGCATTGTTTTGTTTTGTTTTTTTAATACCAGGTATGATGTATTTCAGGTGACCCCAACTGACTGGGGATTGTACCTAGGGCTCCCTGTATGCTAAGGAAGCACTCTACCAAGTGAACTACATCCTCAGCTTCAGAGGCTGCAATTTAAAGACACCATCCCTGGACTTGGTCCCTAGCCCCAAAGAATAAAAATGAATGCGTGAATGAAAGTAAAGAAATAAATAAAAATTGGCTAGGTGAAGCTGGGGATGGTGGTACACATCTTTAGTCCCATCACTCAGGGGAGAGAGGGAGGAAAATCTCAGTGAATTTGAAGCTAGCCTGGACCACAATAGGAAGTTCCAGTAAGAGACAGGGCTACATATTTAAAAAAAAAAAAAAGAATAAAATGTGATGTTAGTAAATGCCTCAATGAAGAGGAAGTATTTGGCTTTAAGGGGTAGAAAATAGCCCTCAGGTTTCTGGTGGAAGAACATGCCAGGTGGAGAGATAGCAAGCACGAAGACCCTCATGTGAGAGAATGCTATCTATATTCACAACACAGAGAGGTTAAACAAAATTAGGGAAGGGAGGCTGGAGAGAAGGCTCAGTGGTTTAGAGCACTGGCTGCTCTTCCAGAGGACCAGGGTTCAATCCCCAGCACCCACATGGCAGCTCACAACTGTCTGTAACTGCAGTTCCAGGGGATCTGACACCTTCACACAGACATATGTGCAGGTAAAACACCAGTGTACATAAAATAAAAATAAATACATTATTTTTAAAAATTAGGAAGCTGGGCAGCTCTCGGGAGGCAGAGGCAGGTGGATCTGTGAGTTTGAGGCCAGCCTGGTCTACAAAGCAAGTCCAGGACAGCCAGGACTACACAGAGAAACCCTGTCTTGAGAAATAAAACAACAAAAAATTAGGGAAGGTGGGCATGGTGGTGCATACTCATAATCGGAATACTTGGGAGATTGAGGCAGCGGAATCACCTTAAGTTTGAGGACAGTCTAGAATACATACAGTAAGTTCCAAGCCAGTCTGTCTATAATGTAAAACCCTGTCTCAAAAGAATACAAGTGTTGTGGCACAAGTCTTTTTTTATAATTTATTTATATTATGTACATTGGTGTTTTGACTACATGTGTTTCATCAGTTTGTTTGGAACACAAATTACAGACAGTTGTGAGCTGCCATGTGGGTGCTAGGATTTGAACCCAGATCCTCTGGAAGAGCAGTCAGTGCTCCTAACCTTTGAGCCATCTCTCCAGCCCCTGTGGCACAAGTCTTTAATCCCAACAGTAGAGACCTGAGTTCAAGAACAGCCTGAGCAATACAGAAAATAATAAATCTCAAAAACAAACACAAAAAATCCTTTCTTTGGATGACATCATTGCACTTTAAGATGCCACACTGAAGCCAAGTGTGACCACACAGGCCTTTAATCCCAGCTCCCCTACACCACACACCCTGCCACCAGACAGAGGCAGGTGGATTTCTAAATTCAAGGTGTCTGGTCTACATAGTGAGCTCCACACCAGTCAAGGCTACATGTTGAGACTCTGTGTTAATGTAAATTTATATAATTGTGTTTGTTTCTGTTTCCCTTTTAACCTGGCTGTCACTCAACTAATTGAGATTCTATTATGTTATTTGTTAAACAGGGTTCACAACACAAGAACTGAGCAGTTAGTACTCTACTGTTAACCCCCTAAACTACTCTGGCTTCCTCCCAGCATAAATCCCACAGATACCTGCACTTTGTGGCTTTTCTGCTTCAGCTCCTCTCTCCTGATGTCTCTGCCACCTCTGCCTGTGGCTGAATCCCCTACTTCCTCTTTCTCTAACTCCTCCTCTCCTGAAGGCAAGAGGTCCAATCCTATTCTGTTCCATGCTCTGCAATTGGCATAAGCTTCTTTATTGGCACTCAGGGGACAATTGGGGAGCAGGGGCCATACAACATTGAAACAAGAATTCTCAGAATAAGGATTACAACCAGATATTGGGGGGGGTACAGAAATCAGCATTTGAATTACACAATAACCTTATGCCTATAACCCTGTGTGTGTATTCTCAGTCCAGCATGGAGGGAACAGGGGGATCCCTAGAATTCAGGCCAGTTGATGAGCTCCAGGTCCAGTGAGAGACCCTGTTGGAGGGTGATGGCAGAAAACACACATCAACTTCTGCCTCCCTCCCCTAGGAAAGATTATATAGAGCAAACACACTTATTAATGAAAATAATTTTTGAAAACAAAATCAGGGAAACTTAATTAAATAAGGGAGATCAAGTTAGGAGGCCAAAGGCTTATAGATCATACTAATAGCAGCCTCATGTGTGTGTGTGTGTGTGTGTGTGTTTGTCTCATTTTGAGACAGAGTTTCATGTAGCCCAGACTAGCCTTGAACCAGTATGTAATTGAAGCTAATTAGCATTGAGCTTCTGATCCCCTGCCTCTACCACCAAAGTGCTAGGATTGGTGGGATGCCATGCTAGGCCTAATTTGTTTTATATATTAGTGAGATGACAACATGATGGTAGCTATCTTCCAAGTTCCTTTTTTTCCCACTCTGTAGACCAGGTTGGCCTCGAACCAAGATCTACCTGCCTCTGCCTCTTGAGTGCTGGGATTAAAAGCACATGCCACGCCAGGCATGGTGGTGCACGCCTTTAATACCAGCACTCAAGAGGCAGAAGCAGGTGGATCTCTGTGAGTTCAAGGCCAGCCTGGTCTACAAAGTGAGTCCAGGACAGTCAAGGATACACAGAGAAACCCTGTCTCAAAACACCTAAAAAAAAAAAAAAAAAAAAAAAAAAAGCACACGCCACCACGCCCAGCCTCAACCTCCTTTAAAAATTTTTTTTCTGGTACTGAGAACTGAATCCAGGGTCTGAAGCATGCAGGAGGCCAGCACTCTATCTGCTCATTTGTCTCCCCAGGACCACCCAGCCCTCTGTTTGCCTAATTAGTCTAGGTTGGCCTTCAATTATTTCTGTAGTCCAGAAGCAGGCTTTGAACTTTCAACTCTCCTGTCTCAGCCTTTGAGAGTAGTCAGGATACAGGACCATGGCAGGCCCAGCTAGGAGAACAGCTTTGACGGTGAGGGAATTAGGTTGTAGACATGTTAAGTTTGGGATGTCAGATAGTCAACGGAAAAGTTGAGTAGGCATTTGCATGCAAGTCTGAAGTTCATAGGAAGTCTGGGCTGGAGGAAGAAATGCCAGAGAGATTTGCATACAAATGACTTTTCCAAAAGCCTGCCCTTAGGTTGGAGACATGACCATTGATTATGCCATAGAAGTTTCCTTCTGGTAAAGACTAATCTTTCTGGTGGTGTGGTCAGTCATGACTGCATATAATCCCAGCACTTGGGAGGCAGAGGCAGGAGGATCTCTGTGAGTTTGAGGCCAGCTTGGAACAGCCATGTGTGCACAGAGAGTTCTTGTCTCAATAAAAAGTTTTAAAAAAAAGGATTAATATTCCTGTACTCCTGCTTTCTCCTCTGCCTTTCAAGGAGAGAAGATGGGACTCTCCATCTTTGCCCTGCTTACCCTCACTGTGTTCCTGCTGCTGCTAGCAGACAAAGTGCCTGAGACCTCTCTGGCGGTCCCCATCATTATCAAATATCTCATGTTTACCATGATTCTCGTCACCTTCTCAGTCATCCTCAGTGTTGTGGTCCTCAACTTGCACCATCGCTCACCCCACACCCACCAAATGCCCTTTTGGGTCCGCCAGGTAAGAAAGATCTCTTCCTTCAACCTGTTTTAATTCCTGCTCTTACAATCAACCAGATGTGGGAAAGGATGAGCCAACCTGGGCTACATAGAAAGACCCTATCTGCAAATGACAGAAAGAATAAAAGGGACACATCCTTGCATCTGGTTTTGTGTCCAGACGCTGTTCCTGCCTTCCACCAACCTCAATGTGACTTTAAGGAGAGCTACAGGTGGCATAGTGCTGAAGGCTGGCCCTGCTGGGAAAGGAAACACTACACAATTTATTTTACCTTTCCATCCTCACTTCATAGATCCAATACGTTCTTCATCCATTTGGCTCATTCAGGGAAACATTCCCAGGGGTAGATCCCATCAGGGTAGAAGACTTTGGACCCTCAATTTTTCAGGATACCTCCCAGCTCATTAAAGAGCTTTTTTTTTTTCTTTCTAAGACAGGGTTTCTCTGTGTAACAGCCCTGGCTGTCCTGGAACTTGCTCTGAGGACCAGGCTTGCCTTGAACTCAGAGAATCCACCTGCCCCTGCCTCCCAAGAGCTGGGATTACAGGTGTAAGCCACTATGCCCCGCCTAAAAGATATACATATATGAGAGCAGTCAGTGCTCTTAACCACTGGGTCATCTCTCCAGCCTTTATTTAAAAATCTCTTAAGCTGTGGAGTTGCCGTTCTGTCTGTCCACATAGTTCGGTGGGACCGTGAGTGCACAGGAGCCAGAATTGTTAGCTGCTTCCTTTGTGGTCCGAAAGCATTAAAGCCCTCTGCAATATGCCACTTCTATTCTATAGATATTCATTCACAAGCTCCCTCCATACCTGGGTCTGAAGAGGCCCAAACCCGATAGAGACCAACTGCCCAAACCACATCATTCCTTTTCTCCAAGAAGTGGCTGGGGTCGAGGAATTGATGAATATTTCATCCGGAAGCCTCCAAGTGATTTTCTTTTCCCTAAACTTAACAGGTAAGACCTACACTTATCAGTCACTTGGGCAAGGGAGAGAACTACAGCTCCCAAAAGACAGTGGAAAATACTGTGGTCTAGCATCATGGGAGTTGTAGTAGCCCTGCCACGGCTTGCGTTGCGAGAAAGTGGCATTTTAAAGTTTAGAGAGCCAGAAACTTGCAAAAGTCTGGAGAGGTCGGTGCTGCCGAGGAGATCCGGAAGGGCTCTCTGAGGTTTTTAGAGCTACCAGGTTGTTGGGAGACAGCTGGAGTCGGGTCTAGGCCACGGGAACTGCTTTTTGAACCCAGTGTGTGGTCAAACTATCCCTCCCCTCGCAGGTTTCAGCCTGAATCAACTGCCCCGGACCTGCGACGATTTATCGATGGGCCAACCCGGGCTGTAGGTCTGCCTCAGGAGTTACGCGAGGTCATTTCTTCAATCAGCTACATGGCCCAACAGCTGCAGGAACAGGAGGACCACGACAAAGTAAGTCCGATGAGCCTGGAGCCCGCAGGTTCTAGGACCTTGGCTCCACCCCCAATTTCAAGCTCCGCCCTTAGCAGTCGCTTCCGTTTCTGATTGGAAGTGAACTTGGTTTTGTCCCTCCTCCTGCTTTCCGTCTGGCTCTATCTAGTTGGTGCCTGGCTTTTTCCGCTACTTGCCTTTTTCTCAGATTCCAAGCAGCAAGACCTTGGCGGAAAGCTGTAAGGAGTGGGCTTTCCAGGGCTCCTGACCTGGAAAACACACACTTGTGTGTGTATGTGTATGTATGTACTTTTTGTTTTCTGCCTACCCTCAGCTGAAGGAGGACTGGCAGTTTGTGGCCATGGTTGTGGACCGTCTTTTCTTGTGGACATTCATCGTTTTCACAAGCGTCGGGACCCTAGTCATTTTCTTAGACGCCACGTACCATTTTCCCCCTCCTGAGCCTTTTTCTTGAGGACCAGAGGGCCACCTTTGCCAAGAGTTGCAGGTATTCTCAAGCTGTATATCGCTTGTCTCCTGAAAGAATCTAGTTTCTGGAAAGGCGTTGAAGTGGGACTTGGGAGGTGGACAAGTGTGCCTTGGACCCATCTGAAATATCCTTCTACTTAGGGTTTTGTTCTTCTGGGGTTGTGTTGTTGTTAGAGTCTCACTCTGTGGCCCAGCCTGGTCTCACATTCCCAGCAATAGTACTTCCTTAACCTACCAAATGGTGGGATTACAGGCCTCGTGAGCCAGCACACTTGGATTTGGATTCTTGAAGCTACACTTAATGTCACAGCTTAGATCTCTAGTGAAATAGAATTATAAGCAAGCAGTAGATTGTAAGCCTTTTGAGGACAGGAAATGTGTTGGTTACTGTAATGCTGCCAGCAATGCACAGGTCATAGCCCAAAAGTGCTTAACATTTGTTGAATGGAGAGGGAAATATATAATAATACCACCTACAGTTCGTATGTTGTGATTAATCATTTTTATCTATTTTTAACTTTCTAAAATTTAAATTTTTTGTAATGATTACCAACTTTAGACTGAAAAAAAAATTTTCTAAAAAGTCTGCATTTGCAGCCAGGCGTGGTGGCGCATGCCTTTAATCCCAGCACTCAGGAAGCAGAGTCAGGTGGATCTCTGTGAGTTCAAGGCCAGCCTGATCTACAAAGTGAGTCTAGGACAAGCCAGGGCCACACAGAAACTGTCTGGAAAAAGAAAAAGAAAAAAAAGTCTGCATTTGCAATAAACATAAAATTTTTTTAAAAGGGGGGGAGCAGAAATGGTGAATACCTATAATCCCAGAATCTGGAAAACAGAGGCAGGAGGATTGCTATAAATTTAAGGCCAACTCTGCTACATATTGAATTCAAGGTTAGTCTTGACTATAAGAGATCCGAGAGAGAGAATGAATATGAATCTCATTCAAGCCAGGCATGGTATCTCATACTTAGAATCCCAGCATTGGAAGACTGAGGCAGGATTGCTGTGGGCTTCAGCCAAGCCAGGCTATAAAGTGAGCCCTTGTCTCACACAAACAACCTTATTCAAGTACCAGCTTTGGCACACAACACTATGCTACTCAAAATCTGTTTCTATATCTGTAATATGAAGCAGATAGTATAAAGAATTCCTAATAGTATATATCAGAGCTTTCAAACTGGTATTTTCTTTCTTTCTTTCTTCTTTTTTTTTTTCTTTTTCCAGGCAGGGTTTCTCCGTATATCAAGCTCTGACTGTCCTGGACTCACTCTGTAGACCAGGCTGGCTTCAAACTCACAGAGAACCTCCTGCCTCTGCCTCCCGAGTGCTGTGATTAAAGGCATGCACCACCATGCCCAGCTGGTTTTTTTTTGTGCTGTTGCTTTTGTTTGTTTTGCCTATATACTTGGCTGCACAGTGTTTATTGGTTTTAGAGTAGTTGGAATTGAACCCAGGGCCTTGCAAACAGGCAAGTGCTCTGCCCCTGAGCTACTTACCAACCCTTATTTTTCCTTCATTTTATGGTTTTGTTATTGTTGCTTAAGACAAAGTCTTGGCTGGGCGGTAGTGACACATTCCTTTTATACCAGTACTTGGGCGGCAGAGGCAGATGGATCTCTGGGAGTTTGAGGCCAGCCTGGTCTACAGAGAGACTCCAGGACCGAGAAACCCTGTCTTGAAGACTAAAAACAAAAAGAACCTTGATGCTATAGTCCAGGCTGACCTTGAACTCTCAGCAACCCTTTTGCCTCTGCCTCTCAAATACTGGGGTTGGGGCAGGAGAGATGGCTCAGTTAAGAGCACTTGCTGTTCTTTTGAAGGTCCTGAGTTCAATTCTCAGCACCCACATGGCAGTTCAAATGCTGGGGTCACAGTTGTTCACCACTGTGTGCAGCTTTAATTTTTGTTTTTTCTTGAGGCGGGTCTCACACAGTCCAGGTTGACTGCAGTCACTACATAACTAAGAACAACCTTCAACTCATGATCCTTCTGCCTCTTTCAAGTACTAGGATTATAGGCATATGCTACCAAGGTGGCTTTTTGTTTTTGTTTTAGAAACAGGGTCTTAGTAAGGTATCCAGTTGGGCCTTCAACTCACTACACAGCCTCAAATTTTCCATCTTCTTGCCTTTGAGGTAACTGAGATTACAGTACACACCATATGCCCATTTTTGTTTGCTTTGGTTTTTGTTTTGTTTTTTTTGAGACAGGGTCTTACTTTCTAGCCCTGGCTAGCCTGGAACTTGCTTTGTAGACCAGGTTGTCCTCAAATTCCACTTGCTTCTGCTTCCTGAGTGCTGGGTGTGTAATGGTGTATAATTTTAAATTTGAATTAGGGGTTAGAGAGAGGTGATTCTGAGGTTAATAGCATTGGCTGCTCTTCTAGAGGACCAAGGTTTGATTCCCAGCACCCACATATGTAACTCCAGTCCCAGGAGATCCAACACCCTCTTTCTGGCCTCCTCTGGCACTGCACACATGTGGTACACAGACCTACATGCACACAAAACACTCATACACATAAAATCAAAGGAAAGAGGTATTTGAAGATTGGTGCCTTTAAAACTTGTGTATTTCATAGACATCTGAATTTCTGGCTTCTCTTGAAAGCACAGTGACACTAGACACAATACTGCTGTTGACAGCAACTTGTCAGGGCTAATCAGTGGCTGTCCACGCTGGTCAGGGTGCTCACACCATACAAGCTCCCATCTACCTGACCAGCCTTACTCATGTTCCCAGCTATTCCTCCATAACATAAGAGGATATCCAGCAGGTGAAGCCAATGAGGAGACTGGAGAGGAAGAAAAGCTGTTATGCCATGATACAGTTTCTGCCCCACTGTACCTTAAGACTAGAAAAAGACTGGGACTTGGTTAAGGCAAAGGTTATTCTGGGACACAGAACTCTTGAACCTGAAACCTGTACTCTTTGAGGATGTGTCTAAAAATGTGGGGGGAGGCACTGCATTTTTGAGAAAGTGGCCTCATGCCCAGGCTAGCCTGGAACTCTATGTGTAGCTGAGGATGACCGTGAACTTCTGATCCTCCTGCCTTCACCTTCCCAAGTGCTTATATTCGAGGTGGTGCCACCATCTTGGGCTGAGAAACAAACCTAGGGTCTCCTGCTTCCAGGCAAGCCTCTACTGACTGAGCTACATCCACAGCTCCTGAGTTAATTTGTCTGGCTGGAGGTCAGATAAGAAAGAGTGAGTTGGAGCCTAGTGGCTGTATAATCACAGTGAAGCACGGAGTCAATGAGCTAGTCAAGGAGACTAGGCTACAGGTCTCAGGATCTCTGTGGAGCAAGGAAACCAAATGCCTGCCCCAACCCACCAGCAACATAAATAACCGCACCTGGCATCCCATTGTAAGCAAAGTTCATTTGTCTTGTTGGTTTATTGGCCTAGAGAATTGGAAACACACACAAATCTGGAGATAAATATTGGTCAGTTTCTCTAAATCTGGGTCCTCACTATGTATAGAACTAGAGTCTGTAAAATTCTAAATCTTGCGTGCTGTGGCACAGAACCAGTGGCCTTCCCACTCTGTCCCTTCTTCCCAGGGAACACGAGGGAAGTGGACACAAATTGACAAGATTTGATCATCTCCACAGGACAAAATTGCAAAATCCCAAATTTCCAACACCTCAAACTCACACTATTGAAACCTTCCAGCTCAAATACATATTTTTAAGTTTCTGCTTTCCCACAACTTTGTTGCCAAATTCTGGAAGCCATTCTCCTTACCCATATTTTAAAAAACAAAACAAAACACACTTAAAATCTCAATTCTTCCGAAAGGTTCATGGTTTGGAATTTTGATCTATTCTGAAATTCATATTCCTCAGCTCACTGTCACCCTTCTACCCTCCTGACCTCCTCAGAGGAGTGCAGGTGAGGTTCAGGGGACAGTTGTCATATCTGCCTCCTGCCTCAGGCCTTCCCCAGTCTCTCTTGTGGTTCTGCTGTATATATAGATATATTTATATATATATATATATAAAATTTGTGTGTAGATATATATATGTATTCTTTATTATGTACTTGTTGCAGTTTTTCTAAAGTGCCAGAAACAAAATTTATGGGAATTTTTAGTGATTTTTTTTCCATTTTTCCCTGTTTGAAGTTTTTTTCCCCCTTACAAACCAGAACTTGGTACATTCAGTAGGAAATTCTTCACTCAGGCTGTGGCTAAGACCAAGAAAAGTGCAAAGAGACAGAGGGGGAGAGCGACCCCTCCTTGTTAACATTCAGGAAGCCTGTCAAAACCTCCCCCTTCCTATATACTGGGAGGTTAGGAGGGGGCAGGAAGAGGCTCTTGGCCTTCCCAACTCACCTCCCTCCAAAAGCCATGATCTTGCCCTCTCCACAGTAGGTCAGAGGGCAGCCATCTTGGCCCCAGAAAACAGTAGCTGAGAGAAAGACTGTCATTTTGATTAAAATAGTCTTTCTTCTTTTTAAATTCATACTCCTCTAATTCCCACATTAGATTTGCTCCCCCAAACTGGCTCTCCCTTTGTGAGCTGTTTTGTTTTTTGTTTTTGGGTGGGGGAGGGGAGGTGGGTAGTATAGGAAATATCCATCTAATCACATATCAGGGAGGCCCCATTTTCAAAGATAATTAGAAACAAACATTTCTTTATCTTCTTCCCCGCTGGAAGGAAACATAGGACCCCTGACCAGAGTTAACTAGTGCAAATTAGGGATTAGGGACTATTTAAAATCCCTGCACCATCCCTAGGCTGGAATCTTTGGGTGTGGGGAACTGAGTCAAAAATGGGGTTTAAGGTGCTATTTTGGAGGCAAAGTTGGTGGGGATACCCCAAAGCCCACCAGGAGGATGGTTTCCTCAAAACCATCTGGAGTGATTCTTGAGGACAGTGACACTAGAGGAGAGTGGGTAGAGGTCAGGATGGAAGGTTATGTGCAAATCTTGGGCTCACCCACACATCAAACCCCCATCAATTGTCTGGCTATTTGGTCTAATCTAGGAGAAACCATAGTGAGGGGCTGGGAGGGAGAAAGTAGGTTTCTCCATCCTATATGGAGTGCTTCACACCTGGTGCTTGAATTTGGTTTAGCCCCAAAGAAGCCACATATAAAGGCCAGGAGAGATGTGATCTATTCACCTTTTGTCTTGGAAGCATCTGGAGTTACTGCAGTTGGGGATAAAGGTAGGGCCCAAGATTCCCCTGCCCTGCACACTGAAAAAGTGCTCAGCCACAGGACACTTCCCACCTCCATTTGACCTGGAATGGGTTAGGCCGTCTCCAAAGTCTAGGAGCACAGGAAGGAATATGGAAGATCCAAAGGCATGGAAGCCAAGGAAAGCATGGCATCTTAATACAGACAAAAAACAAGGACAGAGAAACCCACCCTTGGGAAGAACGGAATAATCCAAAGCCATGCTTCCAGGCTGGTGGGTCAGATATCACAATGGTCTGGTCCAGGCCCTGGGCCACAAAGAATGGAATGTGCTAGGAGGGACTGAGAGAGAGCATCGGATTAGCAGGCGGCAGGTTCAGGTGAGAGATGGCTTCCCCTTAGGCTTACAAGTCAGGGGAGCAGGTTAGACATTCAGAGCTGGTGGGGGCTGTAAGTAGAGATTTAGACAAGTATATTGCTCAGTTGCCCCAAGGGCTAGAGAAGGGGTGGGAGCTGGCTCTTCCCCTCATAGGAGCCATTCCCTGGAGAAGACTGAGAGGGGAACCACCAAAAATCCCTTCTGGGAGGGGGTGAATGGGGGAAACTACAATCACACAAAGCGACCTGACTCCTGAGCTCTGGGGGCCCCCAAATCCCTGCACAAGAGTATGATGGGGCTCCCAAGGGGCAGGGAGGCCAGGGAGCTGATAGTGGTGGGGGACTCAGGGAGGGTGGGATCTGGTGAAAGGAGGATCTGGCCATAGTGCTCACCCCACATCTCCCTTTTGGGTTCTCTCAACCCCTGTCTTTTCCCCTACCCCCTTAAGGGGAACTGGCAGAGGAAGAGGTGGGGGAGGTGGGGTTGGGGGAGTAGGAGGTGCTGCTTGAGGATTCACTGCGTATCCAAAGACCCCTGGTAGGAAGGGGAGGGCGCCCCCACCCTTCTCATCAGGCAGGACCATGTTGAGAGCAACTGGGAGAGCAGCCAAGTTGCTGAAGTTGTAAGGGTAGGCAGCAAGGAGCTGGGGACCATAGACAAGAGGGTAGGGCTCAGGGTAGAAGGTGACTTTGCCAGTCCCCATCCCCTCCATCCGGTCTCCCTCAGGGGCTCCCACTGGCCCCTCATTCCCAGGTTTTCCTCTGCCACCGCCGCCACTGGGCTCCCGGCTGCCTCCTATTAGGGCCAGGGGAAATTCCTGCACAGGTGGGTATACATAGCTACCCCCACCTGCTACTGGGGGCTCCTCACCCCCGGAGATGACAGGGTCCTGGAGTGAGGCACTCTCAGAAGCTTCAGTTGCAACACCGCCGCCACCTCCTGCCTCCCCACTGGATGAGGACACTTGCATCTCTTGGGGGGCCTCCTCCTTGACATCACTGGGCCTGGTGCCAATGCTGGCTTTGGAATAGGCAATGACAGGTGTGGGAGTGCCCCCAGGCCGCTCCACAGCATGCCTCTGCCCATGTCGGTTCAGGGCAGCTGCTGTCTTGCACACCTTGCCACAGTGGGGACAGGCGAAGCGGGTGGAAGACCTCCTCCCAGTCCTGGAGTTGTGGGAGCCCCCACTATGGGCTTCCTGGTGCTTTCTCAGCTTCCTCAGGGTGGCAAAGGTCTGGGCACAGTCCTCACAATGGTGCCTACGTTCACCACGTCCTCGTCCTCCTGGGCCCTCCACTGATGGGGTCTCCTCCCACCCCCTTTGTTCCAGCTTCTGCCTCCAGCGTGGTGGTCTTCGTCCTCGGGGCAGTCCGCTGACCCCGCTGGCAGTAGCTCCAGCCTTGCGCTTAGGCTTGTATGAATAGTAGGGTCTCCAGAGCTGATCTTCCCCTCCAGCCTTTGATTCCTCCTGGTCTTCCTCCTCCTCTTCCTCGCTCTCCTCTACTTCCTCTCCACTCAGCTCTCCAGGCCGCAGGTCAGTTTCTGAGATGCGGCGCTTGACAATGGCCTCCTCCCCAATTCGCACAGTGATCTGACACAGTGGAGGTGGAGCCTGAAGCTGAGAGGAGCCTCGGCCTGTCCCTGTGGGGGAACCCCCACTCCCACTAACCCCACCCACAGGTTTGGCTGTGTAAGTTAGAGTCCTCCCAGCCCGCAGACTCCGGCCCTTGGTCTCCTCTGTGGCTGTAGCTGGTCCTGCAGCTGTGGCTGGACTGACAGCAGTAGAGGCTGGACTGGTGGGTGTTGCTGTAGGTTCGGGAGGAGGAGGTGGGTACTCTCGTTTCTTGGGGGGCCTTGGGGGAGTCGTGTAAGTGATGACAGAAGCAGCTTGGGGCCCTCCCGTGCTGGCTGGTCCACCCCCAGCTCCACTGCTGCTACTGCTCCCATGGACAATGACAGAGGGAGCTGGATGGGCAAAGGTGATAACCGAGTGGGGAGGACCGGGCTCTCGGGCAGGTGAGGGAAGGGGTGGGGGGTTGACTGGCATTGCTGCAGGGGCCGGCGTGTGGAGACTTGGAGAAAGAGGGGCCTCAGGGGCTCCCTGACTGTAGGTCTTGTAGGGGCGCTTGGCTGCCCGCATAGGTAGCAGGCGGTACAGCTTGAGGGTGTTAAGCTTGGGCTTGTAGCCTCCATTGGGTGTCTTCTCACTGGCTAGGAGGCCAGGGTTAATGCCATGGAAGGCTCGCTGGTGGGTCTTCAGGTTATAATAGGTGACAAAGGTTTCCCAGCAGAAGATGCATTGGTACCTGGGCCAGGACAGCAGGGAATAGGACAGGAACAGAGCCATTTGAGTTAAAGGCCCTAAAGGCAAGGGCCTCATCTTGCCCTGCCATCTGCAGCCTTCAAACCTGTAACTCTCCCAGTACCCCCTGTTCAGCCTCCATTCCTGCTGCTTGCTGCACCCTGTCATCCTCTGAGGCAAGCCTAGACCAGGCTCAGGACCCTGATTACTGTCAGCTTCGATTCTCAGCCTCAACTGGTCCATCATGAAATGGGAATACTCACATAGTTTAGACCTCAAAAATACCTTTTGTGGTACAAATGACAGAATGAACATGCTAAGGAAATATTGGGTGCTGTTCTGTGTGCTCTAAGTCCCAGTAAGCAGGCCTGTATTCCCATAGCCCTCTCCTATGCAGACAAATTTCTCTTTCCTTCCTAGTTTTTCCCACATCACCAAGCCTGGGTGGGCAGGCAAGATGCTGGCATCGGGTAAAAGGAGCGGGAGGGTGTACAAAGCCTTCCATGAACCTTCCATGGCATTAACCCTGGCCTCCTAGCCAGTGAGAACACACCCAATGGAGGCTACAATGGGTAGCCAGCCCTGTACAGGTGTACAAAGGGCAGGCAAGATGCTGGCATCGGGTAGCCAACGGGGCTGAAGGGAGGCAAGTACAGTCCAGGAGGCAGTGGGCAGGAACCAAGACAAAAAAGATCCCAGGGTGCACAGATAGCTCTCTAGAGCCCTCCACCCATCCCTCCCTTGGCCACCGCAGCTCACTCACCTGCGCTCCCCCGTGTGCCACACTTCGTGCTTGGTGCGGTACTCAGCCAGGGCGAACACCTTCTCACAGTAGCGGCAGGGGTACTTCCTGCGCCACGAGTGCACATTGCTGTGCCGCTTCAGGCTGGACAGGGTCACATAGGAACGCTCACAGGCTGCACACACATAGAGCACGTGGCCACCCACCATCTTCACCAAATGCTCAGGGCCGTCCCTGAAGCCCACTGGTTGTGGCAGGGCTGAGGCATCCACTCCTGCAGGACCCCCAGGGCCAGAGCCTGCAGCTCCCAGACCCGCAGACCCCTGTGTGTTGGACGCCCGTCGACACTGGGCCTCATGGGTCTGCAGCCTCTTGGGATGAATGAAGCTTTTTCCACATCGAGGGCAGGGAAAGAGCCTCCGGGCCAAGGAGGGCTGTGAGTCAGGAGCCTGGGCCTCAGCTTTGTCACCCTCCCACTCTCCATCCTCTGCTCTAGGCTCTGGCCCCAAACTGTCCTCCTCACCAAGCTGTGAGGTGGTCATGGGAGTTGGGGCAGGCGGTGCCCAAGTATCACCTCCTTCCCCCAGGCCCTGTAGGCGTGAGATGCCCAGCCGCCGCCCCAGAGCTCCAATCTCTGCCACAGCTGCCCCATCCCCGCCACCACCGGGGAGTGCAAGCCGGGCACTATAGATGAAGTTGAGGACATCGGAGAAGGCAGCTGCTGGGACCCCAGGCAGCTCTAGGACCCGGGGAGGGGATGAAGAGTGAGGGGAGGCTGGAGGGGGAGAGGAGGAAGAAGAGGCAGCTGTGGTGGTTGCAGGGCTGAGAGCTGAGCCACCAGTAACTGGTGGGAGAGGCAGTGGGGCTGAAGCTAGCAGGGCTTCTCTGAAGAAGGGACTAGAGGCAGCCAGGACGCTGCGGTGAGCAGGGAACTTGGTGTCTCCAGCTATGAGGGTGACATCACAGAAGAGGCCACGGAGCCGCTGCTCATTGAGCTGATGCAGGACAGCTGGGGCATGGGATGGGTCCGTCACCTCTGCAGGGGGTGGCATGGTGCCAGCCTAGACACAGGAAAAGAGGCCAGGGAGAGTGTCAGAGGCTGGGTGGCAGTCAGGAGCCTTTAAGGGCAAGGAGCTGAATGGAGGGTGACAGTTAGAGGCTGCTGGTCAGAATCTGGTGGAAGGCTGAACAATTCTGGTCACAGAAGTCATTGGTTAACACTAGGCCATCCAGAATGGAACCAGTGTCAAAGACATCTGGGCCAACAGAGGATAGGGTCAACTGGTCAGAACCTCCAGATTCACAGTACAGCAGTAGGAGGAGGAAGCTCTCCACACCCAACCATTTTTCAGTACTGGACAAAATGGCTGCCTTTGTTGGCCTCCAACCTGAAGTCTACTTTTTCCTAGCTGTAGTCTGCCCAGAACCCTCTCACCTGAGAACATAGCCAACATCCAGCATCGAGCAGAGCAGTGGCTCAGCAAGTTCCTTTAGCCTGGCCTTTTCCTTCTGCAAAGAAACAGAAATCATGTCAGAAATCAAGAGGAGACAGGAGAGGGGCCTCGAAAGAAAAGGATCCAGGACGTGGGCCTCAGTACGCCAGTCAAAGCCTGCAAAGTCTGATCCCTACCAGCAGCCTGTCAGGCTATTTGACCAAATCCAATCAGGAGGGCACACAGATTATCGCTGAGCTTGCTCTGCCTCCAAAGAAGTACAGCAACAAGATAATTTGCATATCCCCAATCCACCTCCGATTAGCATAGTCACACTGTTCAATCTCACAGGCTCAGGACAGATCACTCTCTAATCCCTTTGGCCCAATATTGGGACTCAAAGAAATCAAAGACTTGCATGTTGTTTCTTTTTATCACACTGGTCTTATTTACATAACAAAAGAGAGCTCCCCATTGGCCTAACCTGATTGGATTTTTGCATTAGGAGACTGTATAAGCCACAGACCCAGATATCTTAGCAGGGGGTGGTTTCTAGCCCAGGTACCAAGTGACCACCAACACGCATATGCACCTGCTTGGTCTAGTCTCTACTGGACACTGGAAAGGTATGAAGACCACGAGTGAGGGGCTTTGGGTCGCATCCCTTACTCTGAGACCTTTGATCTGTGGATTTTGTCTTTAAAGCTGGGCAGGGGCACACGTAACCAATTTATCCTCTTGCTGAGAGGTTCATCCAAATGAACAGCAGGCAACCCGAACATGAGCTATGACATCATAAGTGAGAGCACTTCACAGCTGTGCTTGGCACTGCACAGTGTTGTTAGGTCCATATTTTTCAGTTGAGGATCTGAGTTCCAGAACCACTCACGTCCCTTATCCCAAGTCTGACAAAAGCCAGTGGTGCCTGCTTGAGTCCTTCTCAACTCCCCTCAATGCAGCCAGGAAGTTCTGGCCCCTTCCAAATGCCATGGGCCACACATATCCTCATTAGTGTCCCATATCAGAAGCTCCTCATAGAATTCTCACCACCCCCAAAATGTTCCTTTCACAATGATTATCTATATTATCTAGACTCCAGGCTATACCTCACTCACAATGCTCCAAGACATGTCTCTGATACCTCTTCTGGGCAGGAAGAAAGAAAGTAGTTAATAGGGCAAGAGCTCAAAGTAGTAACAACCATGCCAGGTATAGAGCAAGAGCCCAAGAGTTGCACCATTTGTTGCTGCATTATGGCAGAGACCTGAGGACAGAGTCCCGCCTCTTCTGTTGTCTGTAGTCACTGTCTCTTACTCCCTTCTATGATGGCCTCAGCGCTATATTTGCATTGTTCAATTTTGTTCCTCATCACTTAAAGTGAGTGTCTCCACTTTATGACAACAGAAACTCAAACATGCTAGGTAGCTTGCTCAAGGCTATATAACAGTTACTAGCTAGGCTGGGATCTGACCCTATGAGTTTGGCTTCAAAACCTCCAGTGACTTCAGTACAGCCCCCACTATGCTAAACAATGCTAAAACTTTTGTGAAAATTAGGTGACTCCTTCCTCTAGAAAGCCATAGAAGATGAGCAAAGTGAGTTTGATTCCAGTCCCCACTCACCCCTGTGGCCAGGACTGTCCCACCTTGCACCACACGTTCCAAATGGGTGCCTACAGATATACACCTGTGTGTGGACTGCCATGGTAAGGAACAAGGCCTGCTGGTGCTGCTTAGAACTGCACAGACCCAAAGCTGGCCTGCCCCTTAGCAATCACCCAGAATCATCACCACTACACGCTTTACAGCTGCTATTTATTCACAGGCAAAGCACAGCAAACTATGTTATGCACACCATCTCATTTTAACACTCAAAATGGCTGCTGTGAAGAAGTTAAATGCTGCAAACTCATCTGCAGGTCAAGGAAATGTGCCGGCATGGTGATCTGTCTCTGGCTTTATTGATAATTCCCCTAGAGCTTAGACCACTTCTACTGCCCCATCAAAAGCCAGTGCCCTGAAAGGGATCATGGGAGATGAAGACACTAGTTACATGATCCTGGAAAAGTTACTCGACCTTTACCTCAGTTTCCTTGTCTGTATGGTGACAGTGACAAATAGTTCCCACTGTGAGGGGTGGTTGTACAAACAAAATCAGCTAATTACTGGTAGACTCAACCAGCCAGGGATCAACAATATTCCAAATCCCTGCCCCTGCTGAACTGAACACAAGCCTTCACTCTCTGGCCATTATTCTCCACACAACACAATACCACAACTGTGGAAGCAGGTGTGGTGAGACATGCTTGTGACCCCAGCACTGAGGAGGAGAGGCAGGACCAGTGCAAGTTCAGAACCAGCCTGGTCTACACACTGAGTATTGGGCCAGCAGAGCCTAATGGGAAAACCCTGACTCACAGCAAATAAATAAGGTAAAATAAAAAAATTCCAAAAACAATTTATATGGTATTAAACATTTTAAGTAGAGACTACAAAGTAGAGGAGAGGACATACGTAATTTAGATCCAAATGCTATGCCATTGTGTTTATTTATTTTTGAGATAGGGTGAACTGATGGTCTTGAACTCCTTCTTGATCCTATTGCCTCCACCTTCTCAGTGCTGGGATTATAGAAATACATCACCAGACATAATTTATTAGTATGTTTATACCAATATAAAATTTTATGAGTTTTTTGTTTTGGTTTCGGTTTTTTGAGACAGGGTTTCTCTATGTAACAGAGCCCTGGCTGTTCTGGACTCACTTTGTAGACCAGGCTGGCCTTGAACTCACAGAGATCTGCCTGCCTCTGCCTCCAGTGTGCTGGGATTAAAGGTATGCGCCACCACATCAAGCAAAATTTTATGTTTTATACAAGCATCTTGAACACCCCAGGATTCCAATACCCATGGGGCATTCTGGGACCAATTCTTCATGGATGATTGTGCCTAGTCTTGGAACTTAGCCCTGGAAAATGGTAAGAAAAGTAATGGAGGAAAAAAAAGGCAGAATTTGGGCTTCAAGATGAATTTGGTGGAGAGATGGCTCAGTAGTTAAGAGCACTAGCTACCCTTTCCAAGGATCCACTTTCAATTTCTAGCACTCACATGGCAGCTCACAACTGTCTTAGTAACTACAGTCCCAAGGGAATCATGCCTTCTTCTAACCACCACAGGCATGCAGGCAGAGCAACCATACAAGCCGGTCATAGTGGTGTACATCTTTAATACCAGAAACTTGGGAGGCAGAGGCAGGAGGATCTGTGTGAGTTCGAGGACAGCCTAGTCTACAAAGCGAGCCCAGGAAACAGACACAGAGAAACCCTGTCTCGAAAAAACATCAGGGCACCTGCCTAGCATGGCCTTGGGTCCCAAAAGAATGAAGGGAGATGCAAAAACATCAGGCTTCTGGAGAAGGAAAGGATCTGTGTTGGTGGCACAAGCCTTTAATACCAGCACCCTAGAGGGTGTGTCCAGAAGACCATTAATTTGAAATTAGTTTGGGCCATATAATGAGACTTTTCTAGGACAAACAAACAAAGCTATTCTTCTTAGAGTTCCTACTCTCAAGAAAGAAGCCATTCTTGGAGCTGAGGATGATGATGATCATACCTTTAGTTTGGGGACTGGCACACTTTGCCTAGTATATCTCTAGAGGCTTTATATACATCGTCTCATTTAATTATATCCGCAAAGCCACCCACAACAAGCCACTGTAGGTATTTATATTCTCCCATTTTTACAGAAAAGGAAATTGAGAGTCAGAAAATAAGCTTTCTTCAAGGTCACAGAGATTGTAAATAACAGAGCTAAAATTTGAATCCAGGCTTGGATGACCCCCCGATACCGAGTCTTCCCTCTGCCATACTGCTAGATCCTGCCCTGAGGAGCCTATAGCAGGCCAGCTGGTTACATAAACCACCACACAACCTCTCACGTGCTAAGTGTTAACTGTGGCACATCTGACTCCACCCTTCCCCTTGTTCCCAGATCCAGCAGTCACCAAGTCTGGCTGAAGCTGCATGGGAATGGTTCACAGGCCTTCTCAAGCCCCTCTGGCTGCCAAACTGATTCAAGCCCTTGTTGACACTCACATGGGTCCAGCAATGGACTGCATAGTCCCTCCCTGCCTGTAGGTTTCCCTCTTTCACCCTGCTTTCTTCCTGAGAACCCTGAGAGTCCTCAGCACTAGTGTAGCTCCTGGTCTGAAAGTGGTCTTTGGAATCTGGGTCTGGTAGCTCAAGCCTGCAATCCCAGCACTCAGAAAGCTGGAGCAGGAGGACTGCAGAGTCCAAGGCACCCTGGGCTACATACTGAGACCCTGCCTCAAAAACACAAATGCTAGGGTGGGCAAGACTTGGCACACAAGCCTGGAAGCCTGAATCCCCAGGATGAGCATGAAGAACCAACCCTTACCAGCTCTCCTCTGAACTGCACATGTACACTGTGTCATGCGCACACACAAAGAAGGAAATGCAGCTCAAAAAAAATCAGGGCTGAGAAGACAGTTCTGTGAGTAATAATAGCACTTGAGTTCAAACCCCAGCACCCACATAAAAAGCTGGGGCATGGATCTGTGCCCGTCATCCCAGCACTGGAGAGCAGAGACAGGTTGCTGGTCATTCTAGCCAAAATGGCAAGTTCTGTGTCAACATCAGACTCTCTCAAGCCAGTGAGGCAAAAGGCAATAGAAGAAGACTAATAATGTCTTGTTCTGTCCTCTACATGTGCGGTGGGCACTTGGATCCCCACATTCAAATGCATTACACACTTACACACACACACACACACACACACACACACACACACACACACACACAGACACACACACACACACTTTTAATCCCTTTTCATTGACCTCTTCCCTACATCTCTATAAACTGTTAGGATTGTACTAAAATAAATCTCCTCTTTTGCCCTTTATGACCGGTGGGACACAGATAGTGTCTCCTTCTGATTAATCAATATTCAGTGCCCCACAGCTAGCACCCACAAGACAAAGCCACAGATGCTCAGATTCTCACACCCAGGGCTGGGACTCCTGAGAGCATGCCCTATGAGTACTGGTCTTCAAAAATAGATTGGTGAAGGGCTGGAGAGATGGCTCAGCAGTTAAAAGCACTTGTTCTTTGTTTTTTGTTTGTTTTTTTTTTTTTGGTTTTTCAATACAGGGTTTCTCTGTGTATCCTTGGCTGTCCTGGACTCACTTTGTAGACCAGGCTGGCCTTGAACTCACAGAGATCCGCCTGCCTCTGCCTCCCAAGTGCTGGGATTAAAGGCATGCACCATTACGCCCAGCGAACACTTGTTCTTGAAGAAGACCCAGGTTCAATTCCCAGCATCTGTAACTCGACAGGCTCATAACCATCCATAACTCCAGCTGCAGAGGATCCAATACCTCAGGCACCAGGCACGAACATGGTACACAAACATACATAAGGGCAAAGACTTTGTACACATTAAATAAATAAATAAATCTTTTTAAAAAACTAAAACTAGGGGCTGGAGAGATGGCTCAGCGGTTAAGAGCACTGGCTGCTCTTCCAAAGGACCCAGGATCAAATCCCAGCACCCACATGGCAGTTCACAGCTGTCTGTAATTGCCGGGCGTGGTGGCGCATGCCTTTGATCCCAACACTCGGGAGGCAGAGGCAGGTGGATCTTTGTGAGTCCAAGGCCAGCCTGGTCTACAAAGTAAGTCCAGGACAGTCAAGGATACACAGAGAAAACCTGTCTTGAAAAACAAACAAACAAAAAAAATTGGTAAAAAAACCTAAAACTAAAAAATGTGTTGGTGAGCCAAGTGTGATAGTTCAAACCTGTAATTCCAGTAGTTAGGAAGTGAGGCAAGAAGACTGCCAAAAATCAGAGGCTAGTCTTGGCTACAGAGTGACCCTGTCTGAAAAAAAAAAAAAAAAAAAAAAACAAAAAACAAGGACGTTCTACAAAAACCAAAAACAGTGATGTGTGTTGTCACTCTGGTACGTGCTGAATGTGGCAGAAAAGCAGCAGGCACACCAGATCTGGAGCCGGACTACCCCTCACCGCCCAAGTGACTCTGGGCAAAGGAGTTAACTTCTCTGGGTTTCAGCTGCTTCGCCTGAATAAGCCAGGTAGTCAGAGCTCCAGAGCAAGCAATGGATGATGGACGGCACATACAAGCCTCGGAACAGAGCCTGTACAGTTAGCGCAAACCAACCGTTTATCACTACTGTTACTAGTAAAACTGGGAGCCGAGGGTGCTCTGCAGTGGCAGGGCTGGCAGGGCTGGCACGGGCAGTCTCTAATTTGTTGCTATATATCAGGTCTGTTTTCCACATGCTGTTGGAAGTTCGGTAGGGCAGGTCATTAGCCCCATCTTACAGATGTGGAATAGGACACTCAGGGAATGTTCCTGTGCAGAAGTTACAGGGGCAGCAGAACACTTCAGTTCCAGTGGAGGGCTGCTGTCTTGCGCCTGCCCTACGGGCCTCATAGGCAGCTCATTCCAGAGGGCAAAGCTATAAAGCCTTCCCACTCCCCTAGCTGGGGCGCACACTGTGTACACAAACGCAGTCAGCATATGTGTATCTCCCATATGCTCTAAAGGGCCCAAGCCCCAAAGGTGAGGGAAACCTGTTCCAAAGAATCTGCTTAGTGAGCAAATTCTGTCCAAAGCCCCGTCCACTGTCACAGGAGTAGGGCTTCCTATGCGTCAGAGATACCGAGGGGGGGGGGGCAGAGAAAGAGAGAAGGCAAAGTAGGAGGAGGAGACTGAAAACTTCACGATCCTTTTTTCCATTTTAGTGACAAAAGTCACACCCGGCCTTTACATAAACATGGCCAAGGAGCCACTCTGTCTAAGCTCACTTCCCTTGTAGGCGCCAGGACCTTCCTCTCTTTGGCCCTGACATGGTGGGTGAGGGGCAAACAGAGAGACCCCGCAAAAGAAGAGCTCTGCCACCCACCAACACCCACGCCTGCTGCTCTTGCTCTGGCTAATAGTTATCTCTCCAGTTGCCCGTAACATCTCCCAGGCAGCCCTACACCCGTCACTTAAGCACACAGAAGGTAGTAGGCTCGCACACAAAGCTTTCCACTGGTCTCCTGGGTCTGAGGCCTACATTGCCCTTGTCAAGCCACCTCCTCCCAAGTGTTTTCTGACCAGCTTGCCTCCCAGCCCAACAGCCCAGACAGGCTCCCACAAACAACATCACAAAAGAATCCTCGAGGAGAATGTTGCAAACATGCAACCTTTCCTGGGCATGGCCACCCATGATCCCATAAACACATCTTGCCTGTCCCACCCAGAGCCCATCACCTCGCACCAGTGCCAGCTGACCCTCAGGCTTCAATTTCTCACTGCTCCTTATGGTCAGTAGGTCTGAGTTCCAGACACGCAGCCCTGTGAAACTCGATGATTACAGACACACAAATCCATCCGCCCTTCTGTCCTCTACACAACTGAACCACACCTCATCAGGACTACAGAAATGGAACTCAGGAGTGATACCTTCTGCACTCTTCAAATGGGTATGTACACCTTGCATTCTGGTGCCCACTATGATCACAAACACACAGACAACACACACACACACACACACACACACGCGCACACACACACACACACACACACGCACGCACTCACACCATGCCAGCTATGCAGAAAACAAACATTCAGAAACATTCATATGTGCAGCACAAGACATACATGCAAGAAAACACATGCTGACAAAACTGTACACACAACCCCAGACACCACACTTAAGGTATCTGTCACCTAAAGCCACAGAGTCATATCTTGGAATTCTGTACCAATGAATACCCCTCCTGGCTTTCTATCTCTATGTATCAGGGAGGGCCCGACTAGCAACCCTCGGTGCCCGACTAGCAAACGGTGTTGCCCAGGAGGAGTTTACCTTGCCCCACAGCACCACAGGAGGCACAATCTCCAAGACTCGCAGCAACAACCCTGCCCCGACGGCGCGGCGGTTCCGGGACCTTGCTCGCACTGCGCACCCTGCACACCCCAACTCTGGGGCGCTCAGAGGGCCACCCCTCCCCCTCTCTGGCTGGCTCCTACGCCATCGCCCTCTCAGCAGCTAGCAGCGCTTGCCCGGGATCACACCCGCCCCACCCCACCCCCAACCTGCCCCACAGAGGGAGGGAGACATTGGGCTGCAGAATTTAACCCTTCACAGGTGAAGTGATTGCGACCCTCTTCACGGCCCCAGGAGACCTTGTCCCCCAGCCGCGGTTCTCTGGACGCCATACCAGGGCGCCCTTAAGTTGCTCCCCAGCGCCGTGCGCGCCCGGGGGCGGGGCCTATTCCAGCCCCCAACCCTGCGCCCCTAGATCAAGCTGGAAGGGGAGCGGGCGCGGGGCGCGTCTCCGGCCCCCGCGGCGCTGGGCAGCAGAGTGGGGCGTCCGCCCTAGCTCTGCCGGGTTCACCCCGGGGCCCACCTGACTGAGATGGCGCCGCGTCTGCCAGGCCCGGCTCATCACCGTGGCCGCCCCCGGCCGCTTGGGTTTCGCCCTCCTCCAGCTCCGGCTCCGGCTCTGGCCCCGGCCCCCACCAGCGCCCGGCCCCGGCCCAGCCCCACCGCCGCCGCCGCCGCCGCTGACATCATCGGCTCCCCCCCCCCCCGGCCCCCCCCCCCCCCCCCCCCCCCCGGAAACAGCCCCCCCCCCACCGCCGCCGCTGCTGCGGAGAGGAAGCCAGCGCAGCTCACAGCCGACACCGGCACTGGGCTCTGGCGTCAAGTGACCAAGGCCCGGTGGATCCACACAGGAAAACGAAAGACGCAGGGCCACCGGCTGGGTGGACACCTGGCGGGGCGGTGGCTGGGCCGTACCGCCCTAGACCACTCACTCCCTGTGAAGGGACTCACCCCCACGCTTGCCCTTCCCTCTGCACACCCTCCATTCAGGGGTGCACATCTCCTAGAGCACGCTTTGTGCGCACATTTGCTTACCATGTACACACACACCACACACGTTCTCTGGGGCTGCAGACTTACAACATGGCAGATTCACAGTTGGGCCCAGTGGAACCTACAGACCCAGAGTCAACGTCCTCGCAGGGCAACAACCCTGGGGGCAGCCATCAGAAATGTGTAGGACCAGGCTCACAGGCAAGGCCCCAACCTGACGGAATGGGAGTTGGACATGGATGATCACTAGTGCCGGTAAACACGATGCTTGGAACTTTGTCTCCACTAAGTGGAAATATCCACTTCTGTGTCCTTGTCCACACCAGCGGTCTTGGTATGGACCTCCTGGATGGGCCTCCTGGATGGGCCTCCTGGGACAACACTAGCTGCACACTGGGTTTCGGAAGCATGAGAAACATAGCACACATAAAAAACAAATTCCTGAAACTCAACGGGACAATTCTATAGACTCCCCCTTGGTGTTACAAAATTAGAAACTCTGGAGAGGCCTGGCATGATGTTGCTAGGGAGGCAGAGGCAGGTGGATTTCTGTGAGTTGGAGGTCAACCTAGTCTAAGCAGCAAGTTCCAGATCAGCCAGAGCTACATAGTGAGATCCCCATCTCAAAAAAAAAATATTTTTTCAGGAGACAGAGGAGCAAACTCTGGAACTCTCCCTGTAGAGCATGACAACTCTGGTCTACAAGAGAGCAGCAAAGATGGTGGATTACCACAAGCTCTGGACCACGCTGGTCTACTAGCAAGTTTCAAGCCCCGCAGACCTATACAAGCTGCACAATAACCCTTGTTTTAAACAACAACAGCAACAAAAACAAAACCACAAAAGACATTTGTGAAACTAAGCATAGTGCCTCATGACTATCATCCCAAACACCTTGGGAGACAGTGGCACGAGGACCAAGATTTCAAGGCCACATTCCACAGGGTACATAGTGAATTTAAGACCAGTCTGGACAAGACCTCGTATAAAAAACAAAAAACTGAGGGCTAGAGAAATTGCTCAGTGGTTAAGAGACAGAACTGCTCTTGTGGAAGACTCACGAGTTGGATTCCCACCATGCAAGTATGGCAATTCACAACCACCTGTAACTACAACTTAAAGGGATATGATATCTCTGGCCTCTGCAGGCACCTGCATTTGCGCCTTACACAAATGCACATACATATGAAGATAAAATAAAATTTTGGGGGGGGGCTAGAGAGATGGTTCAGCTTGAGCACTCTCATGAACATACCCACACAATTTATTATTTGTTTGTTTGTTTGTTTATTTATTAATTATGTATACAATGTTCTGAATTGAAGTATGTACACCTGCAGGCCAGAAGAGGGCACCAGATCCCATTATAGATGGTTGTGAGCCACCATGTGATTGCTGGGAATTGAACTCAGGACCTCTGGAAAAGCAGCCAGTGCTCTTAACCGCTGAGTCATCTCTCCAGCCCCTCATCTTTTCTTTTTTCATTGTTGTTTTGTTTTGGTTTTTTTGAGGCAGGTCTCACTGTGTAGCCTTGGATGGTTTATAACTCACGATGTAGATCAGGTTGGCCTGGAACTTACAGGCATCTGCTTCTGCCTCCCAAATGTTGGGATTTAAGGTGTGTGCCACCATGCCTGTGCACGCACTAAATTTATTAAAAAAGAAACTGAGTCAAAAACAAAAAACAAAGACTGGGCGTGGTGGTGCATGCCTTTAATCCCAGCACTTGGGAGGCAGAGGCAGGTGATCTCTGTGAGTTCAAGGCCAGCCTGGTCTACAAAGTGAGTCCAGTACAGCCAGGGCTGTTACACAGAGAAACCCTGTCTCGAAAAACCAAAAAACAAAACAAAACAAAAAAAGGGAAAAAAGAAAAAAGAAAGAAAGAAACTGAGGGACATAATGGCGCACACTTTTAATCCCAGCACTCGGGAGGCAGAGGCAGGCAGATCTCTGAGTTTGAGGCCAGCCTGGTCTACAGAGTGAGTCCAGGACAGCTAGGGCTCTGTTACACAGGGAAACCCTGTCTTGAAGAGAAAGAGAGAGAGAGAGAAAGAGAAACTGAGGTTATAACATGGCTCAGTGGTTAAGAGTACCGGCTGCTTTCCAGGGTTAACTCCCAGAACCCCCATGGTGGTTTACAAATATCTAAAACTCATTTCAAGGAATCCAACACCCTTTCGATCTCTGAGGGCGCCAGGCACATGCAACCAGTGCACAGACACACATGCAGGCAAAACACTCATGCATACAAAGAAAGACTGAAAAATAATAAACAAAGAAAGAGCTTGAGAGACATGCTCACATGGTAAAGACCTGTCCACAGCATGAAGACCTAGGTTTAAACCCCAGAATGCAAGTTAAAAAGCTGGGCAGGTGCTGGGGAGACTGCTTAGTGTAAGACCCCGAGTTTGGATCCTTAAGCCCCACATAAAGCTAGACTTTTGTAATCTTAGCACTCCTACAACGAGGAGATGGAAGGCAGAGATGCGAGAATCCCCCAGGAGCTCTTGGGGCCAGTTACCCTGGCATTTGCAGAAGCACACAGCAAAAGGCTCAGTCTCAGACAAGGTAGAAGAGGTAAGGATCGACACTTGAGTTGTTCTCTGACCTCCATATGCCACCATGTCACATATGTGCCCACACATGTATGGCATACACACATTCACAAAGTAAGGAAGAAAGGAAGGAAGGAAGAGAGAAAGAAAAGTGAAGTAGGGGTGTTGCATGCTTGTGATCACAAAGTAGGAGAGACAGAGGCAGGTGGGTCTCTGAAGTTCTCTGACCAGCCAAGTGAACCTACTAAGCAAGTTGTGGCCAATGAAGACTGTGTTTAAAAAAAATAAATAAATAAAAAGTGGACAGAGTCTGAAGAAAAGTACCTAATGTTACCATTTGGCTTCTACATTCACAGGGACATGATCACACACATACACAGAAACCAAAGGAAAAAAATACTACCCTTGTAAAATGAGGTAAAACATAAGGAAAATAAACCCAAAGCAGTTTTATTACAGAGCTACAGAGCAGAGCTCGCTAGAGGGGGAGGGGAGAGGGAAAGGAAGGGAGAGAGAATGAGAATGAACTTGGAGTCATAGCAACAAAGTTAGAAAACAAGCCTGGAATGGTGGTACACACCTATAATCAGCCTGGACAACATAGTAAATTCCAGAATAGCCTGGCCTATAGAAAGAGCTTATCTCTTTCCCCTTACCCTTAAAACTCACCCCAAGCCAAAAACAAAAAACAAACCAACCCCCCAAATAAACAAAGAAGAATTGGAATTAATGAGAAAATAATCCCTGCTCCCCTCAGGAAGGTTCCAGGGAAGAACCTCACCCTCACTCCAACCAAGTCACAATGGCTGGAGCTCTGAAGGGGATCAGGAAACGGGACCCAGGAGAGGAGGAGGACGTCCAAGAAGAAATGGTGAGTATTGGGACAATGGGGAGGAGTGGGGGCAACATTCAACATCTGGATATTCCCTCCCCTCCTCTAAATTTCCCAGTGGTCATGGAGGCACCAACAAAAGACATTCATAATGATGTACCCAAAAGTCCCTGGGGCCTGTGACATCATATGGATACACAGCATCTGAAGCTAATTCCCTTTCCTCAAAGGAACAGAGGATTCCTGGGTCCTCCTTTTTTTCCTCCCAGGAACAACTGCCCAGAGAGACCTGATATTCTGGGACTATTCACTCCCTGCTTCCTGCTTTAGATGTTCAAGGCCTACCTTGTACCATCGCACCCATCTTCAGCCCTTTCTAGCTCCTATGAATTCCTCTACTATCCTGAAGGGTCCAAGATCTCAGCCTGGCACTCACCCCACCCCAAGATGCCCAGGCTGTGGTTGCCCTTGTGTCCAAGCTCCTTTCTCCCTAACAGGATGCCCGTCATCCATATTTCAACCTACCTGACTTCACCCAGCCATCACCGCCCTCCACTCCAGCCAGCATCCCCTCGAACCATCACCATCATCACTGTGGGCCCTCAGATGCCACCAAGGGCCTGTTTGTGGCCCTGCTGGGTGGAGGCCTGTCTGCTGGCTTCGTGGGCCCATTCTCCCGTATGGCTTACCAGACTTCCCACTTGCCCTCGCTGGAGCTGCTCATCTTTCGATGCCTCTTCCATCTCCCCATTGCCTTGTTACTTAAGTTTCGTGGTGATCCACTGCTGGGACCTCCTGATGTTCGGGTTCGGGCCTTCCTTCATGCCATTCTCAACGTCCTCAGCATTGGCTGTGCCTACAGTGCAGTTCAGGTGGTGCCAGCCGGGAATGCAGTCACTGTCCGCAAAGGTTCTTCCACTGTGTGCTCTGCCCTCCTCGCACTCTGCCTCGAGAGCCAGGGTCTCAGCGGCTATGCCTGGTGTGGCCTCTTTGGCAGCACCCTTGGACTAATCATCATTGTGGGACCTGGACTAGGGACATTGCAAGAGGGGACTACTGGCCTCTACACAGCCCTGGGCTATGTACTGGCTTTCCTGGGAGGTCTGGCACTGTCCCTGGGGCTCCAGGTTTACCGCTCTCTACACTTCCCCTCCTGCCTACCAACTGTGGCCTTCCTATTTGGCCTGGTAGGGCTAATGGTCTCTGTGCCAGGCCTCTTTGTGCTACAGACACCAGTGCTACCCCAAGACCCTCTGAGCTGGAGCTGTGTGGTGGCAGTGGGGCTCCTTGCATTGGTTTCCTTTGTGTGTGTGAGCTATGCAGTCACGAAGGCCCACCCTGCCCTGGTATGTGCTGTCCTGCACTCTGAGGTCATGGTAGCATTGATGCTGCAGTATTACGTGCTCTATGAGACCGTGGCACCTTCTGACATCATGGGAGCAGGTGTTGTGTTGGGCAGCATTGCCATCATTACTTCCCAGAACCTCAGCTGTGAGAAAGAAGGGCAACTGGAGGAGTGAAATCAAACTTGAGAGCCTGGGGGAGGGTGGGACAGGCGTAAATAGAAGGAGAGACTAGAATAAAAACCATGGAAGAACAAATACCTGGAAAGGAACTGGAGTGAAGGGCCAGTGAGATGGCTCAGCAGGTCAAGGCTAGTGCTACCAAGCCTGATCTTGCATGGTAGATGGAGAAAAGCAACTTCTACAAATTATCCTCTCTGCATGTGTGCTGTGGCATGCTCACACACACATACACAATAAAAAATATTAAAACAAAAACAAAACTGGTGTGGTGAGAGATGCTCTAGGATTCAAGGGTGACTTGGGACTTGACAGAGAGGGAAGACCTGAAACAAGTACAGGAAACCGAGGTGTGGAATGGGCTGGGAACAGGGAATATGGGCATAATTAAGCAGTGAAGTCTCAGATCCAAAGGACTGAGGAAGCCGAGGAAAGGTGGGCCTTGGCGAATAATCCCACAAGCAAGAAAGACCAGAGCATTTGGGGGTGAGGTATGCAGGTTGTCAGCCAAACAGCCAGCAAACAGCCATCACTGGGTTAGGGGAGTGTTCCTTTTCCCTTGGGCCAAATTTTTCTTTCCTAGGCGGCAGTGACGCGGTGACGCTCCCTGCCCGAGTGGTGACGTAGCACTGACATAAAAATGGATCACTGTGGCTGTGCAGTTGGTGTCATTTTTGGTTTGGAGAGAGTGGAAACATCTTCTTGGGGACTCCCTTGAAACACTCAGCCGCCACCTTATTTCTGAAAATAGTCTGGATGGTGGAAGGTTTCCAAAAGTTCACATTCCTTAACCCCACATCCCCAGGACTTTCCTATTCTACCCCACAGCTCTAATCTGCTTTTCTCGGATTGTCGCGGTCACGTGGTCTGCTGCTCTCCGTCCTAATCCCAGAATAGGCCTCCGAGCTCAGGCTGGAGACCCAGGGCTAGGGCTCCGTTAAGCTCTCCATTAAAGGGCAGGAGGTGCCCTATCATCGTGGAAGGCCTCTCCACAAATATCGGATACTTTGAACTGACTGGACTCGCCATCTTGTTTGCCTTATGCATATTCAGCGAACCTGAATATTCATGACCGAGGGGCGGCCCGTCACGCCCCTCCCTCCCGCGGAACACGCTCCAGAGGACCCGGCTGGCCCCGCCTTCATTACCGATGCGTAGAATAAACCATTTTCCGGGTGGGGGGATATCAATGAGACACTTTAGCTGAAAATGAGCTTGGACTCCAAAGCGGAGTAAAAGTGGCCTAGCTTGATCCTCGATTTTGTAAGCCATCAGCTTGAGTGCACGGGAAATCGGCGAAGGGAGGCGGCAGTATCAGAAAGATTCCCCTCCTCCTGTCACCCGAAAAGAACACCCGACCAGAAAGCCGGAGCCCGCGGGTCAACAACTCCCGGGGGCGGCGCGCTCCGTGCGGGCCGGGGCAGGCGGCCCCGTAGCGCAAGGGAGGGCGGGAAAGGAAGGGGCGGGACACAAGGGCGAATCTATAAAAGGCGTCATTCAGCCAGTTCTCTCCTCAGAAGCGCCGAGAGCGCGACCAGGACGGTTGGAGAAGAAGGTGGCTCCCGGAAGGGGGAGAGACAAACTGCCGTAACCTCTGCCGTTCAGGATCCCGGTTACTTATTTATTCGTTACCCCTTTTCTTCTTCCTCCCTCCCAAAACCTCCTCCTTTCCTCCCCTCTTTTGTTTCCTTTTTGGGCGTCGACGAATCTCCGGAAAGGGAGAAAGGCTTTCTTCGGCCCTTGTCGCTTCCCCGCCTCCACCCCTCCCCCGCTTTTCTCTCCTCCGGCCTTTCCCTCCCTATTCCGGGAGGTCTTTCCTGGTGGCCGCCCGGACGGGTTCTGAGCTCTTAGGCGGCGGTGGCGCAGGCTTTTTGTAGCGAGATTTGCGCCTGCGCAGCGCGCCCGCCTCGCCATGCACGGGGGTGGCCCCCCCTCCGGGGACAGCGCATGCCCGCTGCGCACCATCAAGAGAGTGCAGTTCGGAGTCCTGAGTCCGGATGAGTTGGTAAGCTACTCTGCCCTTGTCTCTCCGAAGGCTCTGGCCCATCCTCTAGGAGGATGGGTCAATGACACTGATGTTGTGCGGGGTCCAGTCTTCAGGTTCCCAAAATTAAATTATGCCAGGACGTAAACAAGCTTAGTGCTATATTTGAGATGGGTGCTCGGCTGGACAGAGAAGATGATTTCATATTTTAGAATTGCGGTTCAACGAGACGGAGTCTGGCATCGGGTAGTTCAAAGTTCATGTAGGAAGTGGATTCTCAGATTTTTTTTCTTCCTCCTTCCACAAATACTGAGCACCCTGCAATGTGACAGTCACCAGACATTGGGAACACCGCTGACCAATATAACAAGGACCCTACCTTCTAAAACACTTTCTTTGAGAAAACATCGGAGATGACAGTGTAAGAATAAAACAGAATGAGCGAAAATCATTCAACTAAAGTGCCTAGAATAAAGTGAAATGAAGTAATGCTGTAAAAAGTCACTGGAATTGAATGGGTTTGGAAAAGCTGTCAGAGGAGGTGACATTCTGTGTAATGAAGCATATCAGTCATCTAAGCCATCGGTTCTGGGGCGCAGGCTTATTTTTAGGTAAAGGAAACAAGTATGGAACTAAGGGAGAAATGAACTTGTATCCTAGAGATTTGAAGCCAGTGTTGGGGCAGGGTTAGTGGGTGAGGAGAGTGTTACAAAGTATGCTGAAGACGCTTGGGCTATTGTAAATTAGGCTAAGAAGACAGAATTTCTATTTTCAGTAGGAAACCATTGGGTGATTATAAACATGACAACAGTTTTTTTTTTATTTTATTTTATGTATGGGTGCTTTATCTGCATGAACATCTGCAACCAGAAGAGGGCATCAGATCACACTGTAGATGGTTGTGAGCCACCATGTGGTTGCTGGGAATTGAACTCAGGACCTCTGGTAGAGCAGTCAGTGCTCTTAACCGCTGAGCCATCTCTCCAGCCCGACAACAGTTTTTATACACATGAATGTACACTAGCTCTGTACAGAATTCATGGGAAGTGGATGAGGATAGACAAGAGAGCGACCATAGAGGGGGTAGTCTTAGGGGGATAGGTTTTGGAGACTTGGACTTCTTCCTCCTGAATTAAGAGGAGAGAATAGAGAAAATGGAATTAGGTGTCTGTGTTTCTAGACTTGAGACAGTGCTGTTGGGGTAAGGACTCAACTATGGCAGAACTCACAAAAGCCAGAAAAAAAAAACTGACGGCAAGTTTCAGAACATCCAAGACCTCACAGACCACCACAGAATAAATTCCAGATAAATATTTAAACAAAATAATAAGACATCAAAAAAAAAAAGGTTTTTTGCCAGGCGGTGGTGGCGCACGCCTTTAATCCCAGCACTTGGGAGGCAGAGGCAGGCGGATCTTTGTGAGTTCGAGGCCAGCCTGGTCTACAAAGTGAGTCCAGGACAGCCAAGGATACACAGAGAAACCCTGTCTCGAAAAACCAAAAAAAAAAAAAAAAAAAGGTTTTTAAGGGAGCTGATACCAGAGGACAAACCCTTACTTTAGTAAGTTAAATATAGGTAAATTTTACTGTGAACCTACAATAAGCTAAGCATTGTACATGAAAGAACAAAGCAGATATGAGCCTCTTGTTTATCGGAGGCTCTATTGACCACTAAAAAAATAATAGTAAATTGGGAAACATTTTGTAATGTGATAGACAGGGTTTGGCTTTTTCAGTTTTTGTTTGGTTATGTTTTGTTTTCAAAACAGGGTCTCTAGTCCTGGCTGCCCTGAAACTCACTTTGTAGACAAACTGGACTTTTCAGGTTTTTTTCCAGGACTCAAAGTCAGCCTTTCCTGTACATGCTAGGCAAGTGCTCTGACTACTTGGCTACACGTATCCCCAGCTTTTGTTTTGTTTTGTTTTTTTTGAGGCAGGGTGTATCCTTGGCTGTCCTGGATTTACTTTATAGACCAAGCTGGCCTTGAACTTGCCACCAGGCTGGCAATTACAGACAGCTGTGAACTGCCATGTGGGTGCTGGGATTTGAATCCAGGTCCTTTGGGAGAATAGCCAGTGCTCTTAACCGCTGAGCCATCTCCCCAGCTCAGTTTTTGGTATTTTGAAACAGAATCTTGCTGTTCAGTTCAGGCTGCCTTGGAAATGGTGATTCTTCTGCCTTCCTTTCTGGGTGCTGAGAGCATAGGCATGGCTTGGTTAGATCGTCATCATCCCACCCCCCCCCCCCTTTAAAAAAAAGAAAGATTTATAGGGCAGGTGAAAAAAAATGACTTAGCAGTTAAGAACATTTGTTGTTCTTGTAGAGGACCTAGGTTCAATTCCCAAAACCCAGTGGTGGCTCCCAACCATTTGTAAGTCCAGTTCTATGGGATCTGATACCTTTTTTTTTTTTTAATATTTTTCTTTTTATTAAAACTTGTTTTTTTTTTTCTTTCTTCAAGTTACATCTCAATCACAATCCCCTCCCTACTCCCCGCTCAGGTCCCACCCTCCCACCCTCTTCCCCCTCACACTCCCCATCTGCTTCCTTTTTTTTTTTCTTCAGTTTAAGGTATATCTTTCCCCTCCCCCAGGAGCTCCCCCTTGCAGTCGAACAAATGGCTCTTTCTCTTATAACAACAAATACAATACAAAACACCAAAAATAATTAAGCCGGGTGTGGAGGGGCACACATTTAATCCCAGCACTCAGGAGGCAAAGGCAGGCGGATCTCTGTGAGTTCGAGGCCAGCCTGGTCTACAAAGTGAGTCCAGGACAGTCAGGGATCCACAGAGAAACCCTGTCTTGAAAACCTTTTAAAAAATAAATAATTAGGCCACAATTATGAAAATTATTAGGCTTAACATACATTCCCAGTGTCCAGTCCATACATATTTGGCAACTGACTTTAACATTCTACTATACAACCATCTCCATGAGTTTAAAGATCTATATCCAACTCCGCTTCCATCCTAACTTGCATCATTTAAAAACATCTTAAATCAGGAACACCCTCTTAATTCCTAAACAACTCAAAATTTAACTATGAGACTATAACTATCTAGTCTTCAACCACATCAGAGACCTGAGAGGGATAAATATATCTGATTATATAAGAAGTGCAGGGCCAGCAGCTTCCAAAACTAAGAAATGACATACCAGTGACTGCCTGAACAGTTCCTAATTTCTCTCCATACATTAAAGCATCACCCTTCAGCCTTTTGGGACCGTTTCTCTGACAGACATTAATTGTAAAGCAGGAATTATGAAGGACTAACTACCCTGTCTTGGCAGAGGTAGGCTGTCGACTTACCTTCTTCCAAGTTTTGTCCTTTTTGGACAGCATGCTGTCTACTGAAGCAAGGGATTTTTCTTGCCAAGTGACAGGCTTGCCACTAATGCATCTCCAAATGGGAGATTCTTCAATGCTCATCGTCTGCTTCTTGGAGTAGAATAGGGGGTGCTGTCGGGATCTGACATGTCTGATCTGATACCTTCTAACCTCTATGAACACTATGCACTTGGTGTACAAACATACAATGCAGGCAAAACAACAATACACATAAAATTAAAAAATAATTATTTAAAGAGATATATTGTTTGGGTGTGTTTGTGTGCAGGATTTGTGGAGGACAGAAGTGGGGTCACCTAGTGTGGGTGCTGGGGCCTGCATTCTGGTCTTCTGATAAGCAGTAAGTGTTCTTAACTGTTGAGCCATTTCTCTAGCCCCAGTTAGATTTGTTAGCTAAGAACACAAAAAGAAATTAAGGCCAGGTATGATGATGCATGCCTTTCATTCCAGCACTCTAGAGACAGAAGAGGGAGGATCTCTGATTTCCAGGTCAGCCAAGGCTACATATAGTGAGACTGTCTCAAAACAAAACAAAAAAAAAATGTGCATTATAGAAAATAAGGGTTGTGAATAGGCCATTGGCAGCAGTAGAACAAGTGTTCATTCAGTTAAGGGTTTGGTTTACTAAGGATTAGAAATTAGCTTAGTGGTAGGGCCACTAAGGTTATCTCTTCAGTCCACAATTTTTAAAAATGGTTTCCTAATAACAGGTTAAAAGAGTTTCCTAGGGCCGGGCGTAGTGGCGCTCACCTTTAATCTCAGCACTCAGGAAGCAGAGAGGCAGGCAGATCTCTGAGTTGGAGGCCAGCCTGGTCTACAAATCGAGTCCAGGACAGCTAGGGCTCTGTTACACAGATAAACTCTGTCTCAAACAAACAAACAAACAAAAAACTTTCCTAATCTGTTAGCAAAAATATTGAGAAGGTGGGTATACTTACGCATGATTGATAGAAGAGTAAATTGGTATAAGATTTTGAAGGTCATTCAATCTTCCAGCACCATACCAAGAACTTTTTTTTCTTTTGTTATGGGTTGGTTTGAGTATTTTTGAGACAGTTTCTCTGTGTAGCCCTGGCCCTGTAGACCAGGCTAGGCTCCAACTCCCAAGAGATCCACCTTCCTCTGCCTCCTGAGTGCTGCCACCATCTCCTGGCCAGCCTTTACTTTTACCTCTACTACAGTACCTACTGTTGACAACTGTTGTGCAGTAGCCCTGCTTCAGTCTTCCTGTAGTTGTAGAGATCCTTTAATCATGTTCCTTCCCTTCATGAATGAATCTTCTCAGAGGATCCAGACTTGTATTCTGACCTTTAAGATCCTGCCCCTAGCCGGGCGAGGTGGTGCACGCCTTTAATCCCAGCACTTGGGAGGCAGAGGCAGGCAGATCTCAGAGTTCAAGTCCGCCTGGTCTACAAAGCAAGTCCAGGACAGCCAGGGCTGTTACACAGAGAATCCCTGTCTCAAAAAACAAAAACAAAAAACAAAGATCCTGCCCCTGCTTGCCTCTCCATCTTATTACCAGTCTCCTGGTAAAGAAAATTTTAAAAATATTTTTTATATTTATTTATTGTACATGTATGAATGTTTTGCCAGCATGCATGTATGTACACCATATATGTGCCTGGTGCCTGAGAGAGTCAGGAGAGGGTATTTGATCCTCTGGAACTGGAGTTACAGAAGTTTGTGAACCACCTTGTGGGTGCTGGGAATCAAACCTGAGTCCTCTGCAAGCGAAGCCATCTCTGTAGCTCCTCTTGCTTTCCTTTTGCCACTCTTTGCTTATCTTTTAACACTGCAAGTTTATTCTTGCTTCAGGGGCTATTTAATCATTGTCTCTGATGCTCAGAATAACATTGCCCAGACCTCTTCTGTGCCTGCTTGTCATGTCAGTGTGTTCTGTGCTTAGATGTCTACCCTGACCATTTAAATAGCATTCTTCATTCTGTAATGTAACTCTTACCCTTTGTTTTACTTAATAGCCTGTCACTCTTGGAGAATTTCTTTTTTTTTTTACTTGTTCTCTATAGAATGCTGTTACTTAGCATTTTAAGTAGTCCTAGTACTGACTGGCATATAATTAAAGTTATTTGGGTAAATTTAACATTACTTGAAAATGATATTTAACAGTAGGAACCCTTGAATAACTTAGATACTGTTTTTAGAATAGAACAAGACTGTCCTAATAGTCTAAATACAATATGCCCACACTGCTGTCACATTTGAAGCTCTGTAGCAAAGTCACCAGGCACAGGGGACTGTTCTGCCCTCTGGAGAGAAGTATAGGTGCTAAGCTGTAAGCTGCTAGTTGCACATGGTTCAGTTTCAACATTAGATGGCGCTGGATCCCTTTAAATTACATATGTTTGTGAAGCTGAATTGTTTTTTGTTTGGTTTGCTTTTTTTTTTGTAATTTTATTTTGGGTTTGTATGCATAGGGTTATGTGTATACTACTGCAGGTGCTAACAGAGATCAGAAGCATCTGATACCCTAGAGTTGTATTCCAAGTTGTTTGCCAATTAAAAAAAAAAAGATTTTGGGTGTCTGTGTGTGCTTGTATGCCATGTGGATGTGAGGGTGCCTGAAGAGGCCAGAAGAGGTGTTGGGTCCCTGGAGCTAGCGTTACAGGTGGTTGTGAGCCACCAGACATAGGTGCTGGGAACCCAGCTCCAGTCATCTGCAAGAGCAATATGTAGGATAGTTGTTTATTTTTTTATTTTTTTGATAAAGTTTCTCTGTTTAGCCCTGGCTGTCTTGGAACTTGCTTTGTAGACCAGGCTGGCCTTTCAGTTAGAGAATCCACCTGCCTCTGCTTTCCTGGTGCTGGGATTAAAAGTGTGTGCCACAACACTCAGTTCTGTAATGTGTGTTCCTAAATACTGAGTCATCTCTCCAGCTTTCCTTTCTTTTTTCTTTTTTTTTTTTTTTTTTTTGAGACAGTATTTGGATCTGAGTGCTGGAATTACAGGCAAATGCCACTGTATCCTGGCCACAAAGCTATAATTTTTGCAGTGGCCAAGGACTTGCAGATTTGCAGCAAGAAATAAGGGTGGTGTTAGCTAGTCTGATTCCAAGAATTGAGAAGTTGTACAGTACCTAACAGCTTTAATAAGTAAGACATTTTGGTTACTTGGGGGAAAATAAAATTATTCTTATTTCATTATTTATTTAGACGAGGTCTCCATGTGGACCCAGGCTGGCTTGAATTAGTCCTCCTTCTGAGATGACAAGTACATGTAACCACACCTGGCTCTATTTTAATGAATTAAAATACTCCAGCTTATGTGTTATTTTTTTCCCCAAATGGCTACTGGTTGCTAAGACATTTGTTTGGTTTGGTTTGATTTTTTTGGAGGTTTTGTTTTGGGGGTTTTGGTTTTGTTTTTTTTTTTCAAGGCAGGGCTTCTCTTTGTAGCCTTGGCTGGCCTGGACTCACTTTGTAAACCAGGCTAACCTTGAACTCACAGAGATCCACCTGCCTCTGTCCCCTAAGCACTGGGATGAAAGGCATGCGGCACCACGCCAGGCTTTGGTTTTGGTTTGGTTTTTTCGAGACAGGGTTTCTCTGTGTATCCCTGGCTGTCCTGGACTCACTTTGTAGACTAGGATGGCCTAGAACCTAGAGATCTGACTACCTCTGCCTCCTGAGTTCTGGGATTAAAGGTGTGTACCACCATGCCTGGCATCATAAATATTTTTAAGTTTGAGTTTCCTTTCTTGATGGATCTTTTTTGGAGGTGTTGTAACAGATAGAAAAAAAGTTACTTAACAGTATGCAGAATCGGGCATTTTTTTTTTTTTTAAGAGACTTGGTCTCACTATGTGGTCCTGGCTGATCTAGAACACACTATGGGCTTGCCTCAAACTTGGGTTCTTTCTGCCACCTGAGTGGTAGGATAACAAGCATGAGCCATTATGCCTGGCCTTTTTACCTCTTTAAAAGATATAGCACTTGGGCTGTGGAGATGGCTCAGCTGGAGAAGAACTAGTTGTACAAACACAAGGACCTAATAGCCACGTGAAAACCAGGTGTAAAGCTGTGCTCCTGTGACCCCAGCAATGAGGAAAGCAGGAGGAGCCCTGGGCTTGCTGGCTAGTCAGGCTAGCCACATGAGTGAGCTCCAAGGTCAGTGAGATAGCCCTGTTTTTGAGGGAATTACATGGTTTTATTTTGGGCAGGAGGGTGGGTAATAAGGGGCTGCCTGTGGAATGAATGTTCCTCAAGTTTTGGGATAGAAACCGAGTTACAAAGAGCTCTTTGAATTGACAGAATGTCTGCTGCCAGGACTAGAGGGTAGCACAGGGGTTAACAGCATGTACTGGCCTTGTAGAAGGCCTGAGTTTGATTCCCAGAACCCAAATTAGTGACTCAGACTGCCTGTAACTCTAGCTTTAAGGGCATCTGATGCCTCTGACCTGACCTCTGAGGGCACCTGCACTCATGGCACATACCCATCTATACATAGGACACATATAACATAAAATTATAAAGGATATCTGCAGCTGTGGGGCTAAAGAGGCAACTCAGTCAGTGGTTAGGAGCGCTGGCTACTGAACCCTAGGTTTAATTCCCAACACTCACATGGCAGCTTACAACACCTTAATTCCAGTTCCAGGAATCCAGTGCTGCCTTCTGGCCTCCTGTGGCACCAGGCATACATGTAGTATCATACATACATACATACATACATACATACATACATACATACATACATACATACATACAAATAGAACACTCAAACACATTAAAATACATCTTAAAATTAAAAAAAAAAAAGTCTGCCAGACACGGTGGCAGAGCTTGTAAGTTCAAGGCTGTTCTGGTCTAAACTGTTAGTTCCTGGCCATTTAGGGCTACACAGTGACACTCTTTAAAAAAAAAAAAAAATGCTGTTCCTCAGTGACACATGCCTTTAATCCCAGCAATCAGGAGGCAGAGGCAGGTGGATCTTTGTGAGTTCAAGGCCAGCCTGGTCTACAAAGTGAGTCCCGGACAGCTAGGGCTACACAGAGAAACCCTGTCTCGAAAAACCAAAAAAATAAATAAAATAAAAAATAAAAAAAGTTTGAGTTGGGTTGGGGGGAATAAGGAGAGTTAATATTGAGGTTTTGTGTGTGTGTGTGTGTGTGTGTGTGTGTGTGTGTGTGTGTGTGTGAGAGAGAGAGAGAGAGAGAGAGAGAGAGAGAGAGAGAGAGAGAGAGACACCTGGAATTAAATCCACACATGTTAAGAACACACTATACAGCCGGGCGGTGGTGGCGCACGCCTTTAATCCCAGCACTTGGGAGGCAGAGGCAGGCGGATCTTTGTGAGTTCGAGGCCAGCCTGGTCTATAAAGTGAGTCCAGGACAGCCAGGGCTACACAGAGAAACCTTGTCTCGAAAAACCAAAAAAAAAAAAAAAGAAAAAGAACACACTATACAGGCTGGAGAGATGGCTCAATGGTTAAGAGCACTGGCTGCTCTTCCAAAGGACCTGGGTTCAAATCCCAGCACCCACATGGCAGTTCACAGCTGTCTGTAATTGTGGGGCGTGGTGACACTCGCCTTTAATCCCAGCACTCAGGAGGGAGGCAGGTGGATCTTTTTGAGTTCAAGGCCAGCCTGGTCTACAAAGTGAGTCCAGGACTACACAGAGAAACCCTGTCTCAAAAAACAACAAGAACAACAAAGAACACACTATACCACCAAACTAGTAGTATGACTTACACTAAGTGAGATTGTCCTTGTCATAAAATTATGATCTGTTAAGGGACTGGTTTCCTACATATATGCAGACAGTAGATTTAACCATTTGCTGGTGTGTATGCTAGGCTGCAGATATAAATAGATATAAAACATAGACTGTGCCCTCAAGGACTGTAGTCAAATAGGAATAACTAACACAGGCTGGAGAGATGACTCAGCGGTTAAGGGCACTGACTGCTTTCTTCCAAAGGACCCAGGTTCAAATCCCAGCACCCACATGGCTGTTCACAGCTGTCTGTAATTGCTGGGTGTTGTGGCACACGCCTTTAATCCCAGCACTAAAAAAAAAAAAAAAGGAATAATTAACACATAAGCAAATAGTTAAAAGTTGTGCTTGGCAGAACCTTGCTGGTATAGGTGAGACTAGAGATAAGGCTAGCATAGAGTGAGCCAAGACTCTGTGTCCTGACTGCAGACACATTGTGTTCAGCAGCTTCACACTCTTGCCACCATGCCTTTGTTTCCATGATGGATGATAATCCTTCAAAGCTAAAACAAACCATTGAAAATGAATTGAAAAAGACATCTGAGCTGCATCTTAGACATGAATGAGTTTACTCAAAGTGTGTGTATAGGGGGTTAAGACCAGAGGAATTTTGGGGTAACTTCCTGTAGTTGAAGTATAATATGTAAGGTGAGAGAATGCAGCAGATAAAGCTGTAAAATGAGTTGAAGTTCAAAGATGTAAGGACCACAACCCTGTGTATTTTCATAAAGGCAGAGGAAAGAGAATGAGGTATTAATGAGCTTGTAGAGCAGGCTGTTTGTGGTGTTGTTTGTGTTTTTTTCCTGTTACACACACACCACACATGTCTAGAATGTCCTGTAGGCGGTAAGAACCAGTGTTTGGTTGAGTGTGAAAGTAGTGAATAATCCCAAAGTACCATTTGTTAAACCTGTGGTGGAAGAACAGTCCTTGCATTTATGTTATCTCCTGCAAGGAGAGCCTCTGGACTAGTTTTAGGATGCTTGGAAGTAGAATTAGTCACTAAAGAGTGATTGCCTTGGTGAGTATAGACTGAGCGGAGAGAGGTGTGACATTTTTTAGTGTAATTCCTTAGGCTCCTATGTAATGTCTGTACTGATGTCATTGTCTGCCCCTGTTTTTGCATTTCATAGTAAGCAAATCTTCATGTAACATAAAACAGAAGCTGGTGAAGGGTCCAGCCTAGTAATTTAGTCTCACTCTAGGCCTGTCTTCTGAGTCATATCTTGATAGAGTTTATTCACCTATTTGTATGGTGTTCGGTGGGAGGATATTGTTGTGTTGTTGAGACACAGTCTAGCCATGAAGCTCTGATGACTGGCTTGGAACTCAGAGTTTTGCCTGCCTCTGCCTCCTGAGTGCTGGGACTGAGGTATATGCCATCACATTAGTTTTGGATTTTTAGAACCTCTTCAGGCTGTTTTGGTTTCTGCCCAAGAGTAACTAACTAATCAGATCCCCAGTTACAGGATTTGATGTTAGAGAAACTTTTTTCTTTAGTTCTTTCTGGTACCTTCCATAGTGTGTGGTCTTAAACAGTATAGTTTAGTATTAACAAACGATTGTTGAGAGCACATGAATGGGATCAAGAGTCCTCAGCTTGTTTGAGTTCATAGGACCCATTGGCAGTTCAAGGCTAGCCTGCACTAGATCCTGTCTTAAAAATGAATGAATGATCTGCTCAGGGTGGCACATGCCTTTAACTAATCCCAGCACTCTGGAGGCAGAGGACAACAGATCTTTGAGTTCAAGGGGAGCCAGGGCCACTTAGTGAGGTCTTGTCTCAAAAAAGAATGAATATCTTTGTTTCTGCTATGTTTGTTTGAATGAATATGCATTGTTTCATACTATGGGAGAGTAGGGTGAGCCTATGTTTAGGACCAGAGAGTCTTGGGTTTCATTTCTGCTGACTACTTGAAACTGAAGGTATAGGAAAATAACTTCATGCAATATTGTTTCTAGTATCTAAGAGATAAGAATTCATTCTTAGGAGGTCAGTGGTTAGGGTTAGAAAAACAAGTTTTGTCTGTATTTTAGAGTTAACATTCAGTGAAGCTTTTATTAAATTATTTGAGCTTTATACCTCTGGAAGCTGACTAATACAAAAGTCTGGCTTTCATTGTATGAGAGGATATTCAAGGTTGCCTTGACCACCATACCTACTTCCAAGCCAAGAATAAGGCTTTGTGACAGAGTGTTTGTCTTACCATGCTTGAAGATCTGGGCTTGACCCCCAGGACTACATCTTCCTCCCTATATATACAAATGAACAGAAAAAAAAGGCCATATCTTCTGAGCTCCCCTAGTTCTCTTCACTAAATTGGCCCCATTGAGTCACCTTTCTTGGACTTCAGCTATTAATTTCTGCTCAGCCAACCTGTGTCCTTACTTACAATAAAATTTCACTGAAAATGGAAGTGTTCTAGTAATTTAGGACTTTGGAAAGAAGGAGTAAGTGGCAAATACAGGGGTTTAAGAGATGACTTGGACTGAATCTCCAAGTGCCTGGTTCCTTCTTAGGAACTGAAGAATTGGTGGATATGTCTTGGGCTCTCAGGCACATTGCAGGTGTAGAGGGGTTCTTTCAGGGATTCAGATAATCATTGCCCAGTTTCATCTTGGGAGAAGCAAAATACACTATTTTCAGTTTTGACACTGTATTCAGCTTCTTGAAGCAGCTTCTCTTTTTTGTGTGTGTGTTAAATCTTGTGGATGTCATAGTGACATAGAATTTAACCCAGAGAAATATCTGGGATTCCAATGCTAGCTAGAAGCAGGTGAATTGGGCATTTTGGTACATATGTAACCTTACCTTTCAGAAGAAAGAAGCAGGAGGATTTTTAGTTTGAGGCCATCATGAACTACATAGCAAGACTTTCTCAAAACAAAACACTAGAGGTAGTTGTAAAGCCAAAGCTACTAGGAATACATGCTGACTCACCCTCCACTCCTCATGCATACACAATGACTGGGACATGCTCTTGGGGTATGCTACTCAGGGTTAGTATTCCAGAGTTTTAACTGTGCTGGCATTGTCATTTGACGCATGGCTGAACAAGTGATTTGGGGTTTTTTAGGCCTTAATACAGGGCTCTGTAGCTGTGTAGACTAGAAATCCCACTTAGTTGATACTTGCTTTTCTTTTCTGCAGAAGCGGATGTCTGTGACAGAGGGTGGTATCAAATACCCAGAGACAACCGAGGGAGGTCGCCCCAAGCTTGGGGGACTAATGGATCCAAGGCAGGGGGGTGATTGAGCGGACTGGCCGCTGCCAAACTTGTGCAGGTAAGTGGAATCCCTAAGGAATAGTCACAGGTCCTTAAAGCCTGGAATAGATGGATACCTAAAAAGTAGTCTCTTGTGGCTCATCCCTTTAATCCCAGCACTTGGGAGGCAGAGGCAGGTGAATCTCTCAGTTCAAAGCCAGCCTGGTCTACAGAGCAAGTTCCAGTACAGCCAGGGCCACACACAGAAACCCTGTCTTGGAAAGAAAGAAAGAAACAAACAAACAAAAACCTCTAGTCTCTTAGGGTCAGTAGGAGGGTTGAAGAAAATGTCACGTATGTCTTTCCACAGGAAACATGACTGAGTGTCCTGGCCACTTTGGCCACATTGAACTGGCCAAGCCTGTGTTTCATGTGGGCTTCCTAGTGAAGACAATGAAGGTTTTGCGCTGTGTCTGCTTCTTCTGCTCCAAACTACTTGTAGATTCTGTGAGTAGGGCATTGGTCCCCTAGTCTGGGAGGGTGGTTGCTAGTTGGGGCAGGATGGGGCGGGGGCAGTTTCAATTGACCCTGCCCTGTTCTTCTTCAGAACAACCCAAAGATTAAGGACATCCTGGCCAAATCTAAGGGTCAGCCCAAGAAACGGCTCACACACGTCTATGACCTTTGCAAGGGCAAAAACATCTGCGAAGGTGGAGAGGAGATGGACAACAAGTTTGGTGTGGAGCAGCCTGAGGGTGATGAGGATCTGACCAAAGAGAAGGTGACAGGGACTGGCTGAGACTGTGAAAGTGACTATAGAAAGTTCAGTGAAATGACACAGAACTGTGGGATATACTGGCCTAGTGTGACAGGAATGACCCAGTGCTAGGTTCTGATGATTCTTCTCTCCTTGGAAGGGCCATGGTGGCTGTGGGCGGTATCAGCCCCGGATCCGGCGCTCTGGCCTTGAGTTGTATGCTGAATGGAAACATGTTAATGAGGACTCTCAGGAGAAGAAGATCTTGCTGAGTCCAGAACGAGTGCATGAAATCTTCAAACGTATCTCAGATGAGGAGTGTTTTGTGCTGGGTATGGAGCCTCGCTACGCCCGGCCTGAGTGGATGATTGTCACAGTGTTGCCTGTGCCTCCTCTATCTGTGCGACCTGCTGTGGTGATGCAGGGCTCTGCCCGAAACCAGGTCAGCTGCTCTAGGACTCTGTGCTGGGTATCTGGGAAGGAGCATGTGACTAGAGGATAACTTCAAATACACCTGGGTGCAGCATATATAAAAGAGCTAGGTGGACCAGAGCCATCTGAGTTTGAAAATATTTCCTCACTTGATAGTTGTGTAGTCTTTTTTTTTTTTTTCGAGACAGGGTTTCTCTGTGTAACAGCCCTGGCTGTCCTGGACTCGCTTTGTAGACCAGGCTGGCCTCGAACTCACAGAGATCTGCCTGCCTCTGCCTCCCGAGTGCTGGGACTAAAGGCTTGCGCCACCACCGCCCGGCTAGTTGTGTAATCTTTAAAGATACTCTTGGGCTGGAGAGATAGCTCAGCGGTTAAGAGCAGTGGGTGTTCTTCCAAAGGACCCGGGTTCAAATTCCAGCACCCACATGGCAATTCACAGCTGTCTGTAATTGCCGGACCTTTTTAATCCCAGCACTAGGGAGGCAGAGGCAGGCGGATCTCTGTGAGTTCAAGGCCAGCCTGGTCTACAGAGTGATTTCCAGAACAGCCAAGCGTACACAGAGAAACCCTGTCTCAAAAAACCTAAAAAAAAAAAAGATTCCCTTAACATGGTCTCCCAGGGTAGTGTGAAGGGAGCTGCACTGTGTATGCCTGGCACATGTGTGCTGAGCACCCCAGTCAGTGGTGGCCTGACTGTGGTGACGCTGATTTCTTCAGGATGATCTGACTCACAAACTGGCTGACATTGTGAAGATCAACAATCAGCTTCGGCGGAATGAGCAGAACGGTGCAGCTGCCCATGTCATCGCAGAGGATGTGAAACTGCTCCAGTTCCATGTGGCCACCATGGTGGACAATGAACTGCCCGGCTTACCCCGTGTGCGTTTGCACACTCCTGCCTGCCCTTATGGATTGGAGCCAGGGTGGGGGCCAGCATGAGACAGCAGAACTCTGGAAGAGAGCCCAGTGCTGACTACCTGGGTGCCCCTTCCTGTGTTCTCTTATAGGCCATGCAGAAGTCTGGCCGTCCCCTCAAGTCCCTGAAGCAACGGTTGAAGGGCAAGGAAGGACGGGTTCGAGGGAATCTAATGGGCAAGCGAGTGGACTTCTCAGCCCGCACTGTCATCACCCCTGACCCCAACCTATCCATTGACCAAGTTGGTGTGCCCCGCTCCATTGCCGCCAACATGACCTTTGCAGAGATTGTCACCCCCTTCAACATTGACAGGTGTGCTTTATTTAGTCCATAAACCTTGTCATAGTGGCCATGGTAGGGGGTGGGGCCCATGTTCTCAGAAGTGTGCCTTCCTCATATGGAAGAGACAGCTTGGAGTGAATCAGGGAAATATTGAAGTTTTTAAGTTTGGCATCCACTTGGGGTATTGGGATGAAGGTGGGAATGGGTGTTTTTTTGGAAAGTATTCTGTTCATTTCATACTTCTGTCCTTCCTAGACTTCAGGAATTAGTACGCAGGGGAAATAGCCAGTATCCAGGAGCCAAGTACATCATTCGAGACAACGGTGATCGAATTGACTTGCGTTTCCATCCTAAGCCCAGTGACCTACACCTGCAGACTGGCTATAAGGCATGTAATAAGCCATGACCATTCTTAATCACTGGAGCAGGAGGCCTCCTATAGAATGAGGACTGGCCTAGATTGAAGCTTGTTTCGTGGTTGGTTGTTTTAGAGAGGTGGCAGAGTGTTGTGAGGGTTTTGTTTGAGACAGATTTTCACCATATACTCCAGGCTAAGCTGGAACTGTCAGACTTCAAATTCATGTTCCTTAGGTTCCTTACTGGGTGCCTTTTGTGCTGCTGGCCACTGATAACAGAGTGAGGTTATATTATCCCATGTCAGTATGTATATGGGAGGGGAAAGAGCTTCATGGGTGTTGGTAATCACTACATCTTATTATTTGTCCCTAGTAACATACATGATGTTTGACCAGGGCTGTTCATAGGGAATGTTTGGATTCATCTTTCAGTGAAATAACATCACAGTATTATCTCTTCCAGAGACTCTCGGTTCACTGTCATTTCATTCTTTGTTGTTTTTTTTTTTGGTTTGTTTTTTTGAGACAAGGTTTCTCTGTGTAATAGCCCTGGCTGTCTTGGACTTGCTTTGTAGACCAGGTTGTCCTTGAACTCACAGAAATCTGTCTGCCTCTACCTCCTGAGTCCTGGGATTAAAGGCATATGCCTCCTTCACTGAGCCCTTTTCTGTCCCTCACCTTTCTAGGTGGAACGGCACATGTGTGATGGGGACATTGTTATCTTCAATCGTCAGCCAACTTTACACAAAATGTCCATGATGGGGCATCGAGTTCGCATCCTCCCCTGGTCTACTTTTCGCTTGAATCTTAGGTCAGTTCTCTACATGAGATGGGAACAGACCAGGCAGTTCCATTAAATGTCACTGAAGATATAGTCCCAACTCTGAGTTCTTTCTCTCTTTGGCTACAGTGTGACAACTCCTTATAATGCAGACTTTGATGGGGATGAGATGAATTTGCATCTGCCACAGTCTCTGGAGACAAGGGCAGAAATCCAAGAGCTGGCTATGGTGCCTCGAATGATTGTCACCCCCCAGAGCAATCGACCTGTCATGGGTATTGTGCAAGACACACTCACGGCAGTACGGAAATTCACTAAAAGAGATGTCTTCTTGGAGCGGGTGTGTGATCCAAATGAAAACTAGTCTTGGGTGGGCAAAAGGCACTTAGAGTGTGAAAGCCAGGGAAGGAGAACTACAGTGTTTTTTCTTCATTTTCATGTATTGTAAAATGAAGATAAGGATAAAGTATATTCTTGTTAGATTTTTATATATATATGTGTGTGTGTGTGTATAATTTTTTAATTATTAAATAAGATTTTATTATTACAATATTTTGTTTTTAACTAAAAATTTGGAAGACACTTCTTTTTTTTTTTTTTTTTTTTTTTTTGGTTTTTTCGAGACAGGGTTTCTCTGTGTAGCTCTGGCTGTCCTGGACTCGCTTTGTAGACCAGGCTGGCCTCGAACTCACAGAGATCCGCCTGCCTCTGCCTCCCGAGTGCTGGGATTAAAGGCGTGCGCCACCACCGCCCGGCCTGGAAGACACTTCTAACATGCATCCTTTTGCTTCTGAAATCTGGCTTTCATCTTCGTTTGTTTGTTTTGAGACAGGGTTTCTCTGTGTAGCTCTGGCTGTCCTGAACTCACTCTGTAGACCAGGCTGGCCTTGAACTCACAGAGATCCACCTGCCTCTGCCTCCTGATTGCTGGGATTAAAGGCGTGTGCCACCACGCCCAGATTGGCTTTCATCTTTGGGTAGAGCAGCCTCTTGAATATTCCCGAGATAATGAAACTCACAGTCTGACCTTTTCTGTTTTTTTTTTTTCTTGTTTACCTTGAAGGGTGAAGTGATGAACCTCTTAATGTTCTTGTCCACGTGGGATGGAAAGGTCCCACAGCCAGCTATCCTCAAGCCCCGGCCCCTGTGGACTGGCAAGCAAATCTTCTCCCTCATTATACCTGGTCACATCAATTGTATCCGTACCCACAGCACCCATCCTGATGATGAAGATAGTGGCCCTTATAAGCACATCTCTCCTGGGGACACCAAAGTAAGACTTGGCTTCTGGGTAGTAGGATTTGGACATAGGAATGAGAACAGAAAATTGAGTGAGTGCTTGTCCACAGGTGGTTGTGGAGAACGGAGAGCTTATTATGGGCATCCTCTGTAAGAAGTCCTTGGGTACCTCAGCAGGTTCTCTGGTCCATATCTCCTACCTAGAGATGGGTCATGACATCACCCGCCTCTTCTACTCCAACATTCAAACTGTCATTAACAACTGGCTTCTCATTGAGGGCAAGTATATTGAGCACTTGCAAATCATATCTTAATGTTTTTCTTCCTTACTGTTTATCCTTTTTTTGTTCACATTGTCCTCCCAGATTGCCTAGGAGTCCAAAAATGATTGTTTCTAATGCTTTTCATCCTCCCTAGGTCATACCATTGGCATTGGGGACTCCATTGCTGATTCCAAGACTTACCAGGACATTCAGAACACTATTAAGAAGGCTAAACAGGATGTAATAGAGGTGAGAAGGAAGACTGGGCAGAGAAGAGGTTTTTGGGGATTTGAACTTATTTTGCAAGAGCAAAATAGATACAAGGGTTTAGAAAGAGTGAGTAGAGACTCAGGTGTGTCAGTGAGAACTCTGTCCCCAGGTCATTGAGAAGGCTCATAACAATGAGCTAGAGCCCACCCCAGGAAACACACTGCGTCAGACATTTGAGAATCAAGTGAATCGTATTCTCAATGATGCTCGAGACAAAACTGGCTCCTCTGCACAGAAATCCCTATCTGAATACAACAACTTCAAGTCTATGGTGGTATCTGGAGCTAAAGGCTCCAAGATCAACATCTCCCAGGTAAAAAGCTCCGTTTCCATATATGTGGCCTACACCAAAGTCTGAGAGAAGAGGGAAGATGTGTGTATGTGTTGGTGTGAGGAAAGATGGGAAAAATAGTAGGGATTCCCCACCACCACCACTACAATGCTGGGGCTTAAAACAAAGTCCACTACATGTGAAAGGCCTTTTTTTTTTTCCTTTGTTTAAATAAATACATGTTTTTGCTGCGTAGCCCAGGTTGAGTGTGAACTTAGTCTTTCTGACTCTTTCCAACTCCTAGGATTACAGGCATGTACCACTATTCCTGGCATAAATTCTTACTGTTAATGCCAGGAGAAGTTATATGCAGCATTTTTCCCCCTAGGTCATTGCTGTTGTAGGGCAGCAGAACGTGGAGGGCAAACGGATCCCATTTGGATTTAAGCATCGGACTCTTCCTCACTTTATCAAAGATGATTATGGTCCTGAAAGCCGAGGCTTTGTAGAAAACTCATACTTAGCTGGTCTCACACCCACTGAGTTCTTCTTCCATGCCATGGGAGGACGAGAGGGTCTCATTGACACAGCTGTTAAGACTGCTGAGACTGGTGAGCCCTTTTCGGAATGCATGTGGAGATGGGAGTGGGGAATTCTTGGTCTGAAGGCTTCTGTTCCCCAGGGTGAATTTTAGCTTCTACATCTTTGAGCTCTGTTATCCTCTTGCCTCAGGTCTTTCAATTGACTCCCTTTCCCAGGGTATATTCAGCGAAGGCTGATAAAATCCATGGAGTCAGTGATGGTGAAATACGATGCAACTGTGCGGAATTCCATCAACCAGGTAGTCCAGCTGCGCTATGGAGAGGACGGCCTAGCAGGCGAGAGCGTTGAGTTCCAGAATCTGGCTACACTTAAACCTTCTAACAAAGCTTTTGAGAAGAAGTAAGAAATTGGGTGATTCACGCGCTTGGGTCCCACTGCCTGAGTTATACTGTTCTCTTTAGAGAACTGACCTAATGCATTTTGTAGCAGGCTTTACTTTTAGCACCAACATTTCTCCACCCATTTGAAAAAGCTGCTGCATGGGAAGAGAATGGATATAGAGGCAGGTTTGAGATCTGTCTCTGTTTCATCCCTAGTGGTAGTAAAACGCATCACAGAGGAGCAGGCACAAGCCTAGGTCACATTCGCTCTCTTTGAACCTGGGCCATATACATGGCTATTGAAGATTCTTGTCTCATGATGGAGATGTAACTTGAAGTAATAAACATTAATTAAAAAAGAAGATTCTTGCCTCTAGGCTGGCCGTGGTGACACATGCCTTTAATACCAGCACTCAGGAGCCAGAAGCAGGCATATCTCTGTGAGTTCAAGGCCAGCCTGGGCTACACAGAAACCCTGTCTTGAAACAACAAAAACAAAACAAAAAAAATTCTTGCCTCTAAAGCCTTGTTATACTAGTGGTCCGTTCACATTTGGAAATCTCACACTATGCCTTATGGGGGTGAGAACACAGAGCACATGTGTCCCCTGATTTTACCCCTTTTGTCACCTCCAGGTTCCGTTTTGATTATACCAATGAGAGGGCCCTGCGGCGCACTCTTCAGGAGGATCTGGTAAAGGATGTGCTGAGCAATGCCCACATACAGAATGAGCTGGAACGGGAATTTGAACGGATGCGAGAGGATCGGGAAGTGCTCAGGGTCATCTTTCCAACTGGTGACAGCAAGGTACATGTAACTGGGAAGTGCTAGCCTAGAGAGGTCCTGCTGTTGGACAGTCATCTTGATTGATAGTCCTCCTTTCAATCCCTCCTCCTTCAGGTGGTCCTCCCCTGTAACCTTCTACGAATGATCTGGAATGCTCAGAAAATCTTCCACATCAACCCTCGCCTTCCCTCTGACCTGCACCCCATCAAAGTGGTAGAGGGTAAGTATATGAAAAAGGTGGGGGGGTGGAGAGGACATGAGTGCTCCTAGGTATGGTGGAAGAGAAAGTTTATTGTGGATAAAAGGCATTGCCAGAGGCAGACACATCTGGGAGAGTCCAGAATGAGCATGATGACCCTGAGCCGGGCCATGTGAGGAGATGGGGAAAGGAGAGGGCAACCAGGTGAAGCAGCCAAGAGGCCAAAGGTACAAAAGGGACAGGTAACCAAAATGCTTGGATCATATAGGGAAGATCCTTTAGGGGAGGAGCAGCCTGGCCTCTGGACTGGGGAGTTCAGGGTAGAGGGTTGGGTTTGCCATCCATACCTTGTAACAAATAGGGACTGGAGGGATGCTGGGAGAACCTGGAGGCCAGGTCTGCTCTGTTATGTGAAATAGGCACTTCACCCTTTTGAGACTCAACAGTAAGGAGTGCCTGGTTTGCTGTCTCCAGACTAGACTGAAGGATTACAGTCTGCATGGTTTGCTCTGACAATCTCTTTGCCCTTCATTGGGCCCCAGGTGTCAAGGAATTGAGCAAGAAATTGGTAATTGTGAACGGGGATGACCCACTAAGTCGGCAAGCGCAGGAGAATGCCACACTGCTCTTCAACATCCACCTAAGATCCACACTCTGCTCTCGCCGCATGGCTGAGGAATTTCGGCTAAGTGGAGAGGCCTTTGACTGGCTGCTTGGGGAGATAGAGTCAAAGTTCAACCAAGCCATTGTGAGTGTTATGCTTCTCCTTAGCCTTGATTTGGGGTGGGGAGTTGCTTTGTTTTTTTGTTTTTTTCGAGACAGGGTTTCTCTGTGTAGTAGCCCTGACTGTCATGGACTTATTTGTAGACCAGGGTGGAGTTGAACTCACAGACACAGAGATCAGCCTGCTTCTGCCTCCTGAGTGCTGGGATTAAAGGTGTTTGCCAACATGCCTGGCTCCTAGCCTTGATTTTTATTCTTTTGTTTATTGGCTTCTCTGGTTTCTAGGAATATCCTATTTCTCTCCACATCAGTTGATAATCTTTGCAAGGCTGCTGTGCATACCAATGCCACTGTATCATAAAAACATTAAAAATGAGGGATTGCCAGTAAAGGATTGTAGTAAAGGAGGAATTGTCAGTCTTATGTGAAAGAAACATAATCGTGCAAAGTGATTATCATTCAGTGCTTATTCAAGAAATAAGTGGTATGACTAGGATATGAAGTTGGAATAATGTCTAGACTAGAATGTCTACTGTATGAGAATTCTAATTCAAGTAAATATAGGAAATAAAAGGAAAAGTAAGGTGCTGGAACATGTTTTCACTGTCTTTGAGAATTTTACAGAATAGTGGAAGGATGGAGAGAGATGACTCAGCAAGCAGTTAAGAGCACTTGTGATCTTGAGGGGACCCAGGTTCACTTTCCAGCATGTGGGATGATGGCTCACAACTATCTGTAACTCTGCTTCCAGGAGAGCCGTGCACAGACATACGTGTCAGCAAAATACCTATATACGTCCCAGCGCTTTGAAGGCAGAGTAGACAGATCTCTTATTTCAACACCAGCATGGTCTACAGAGCAAGTTCCAGGACAGTCAGGGCTACGCAGAGAAACTGTATTATAGTAGTAGTAGTAATAATAATAATAATGGGCACTGGAGAGAAGGTCCAATGGTTTAGCACATGTGTTACTCTTGCAGAGGACATGGATTCAATTTTCAGACCTACATAGTACACTAAAACAATCTTAAAGTCCAGAGATCCATTGCTCTCTTCTGACCTCTTATGGCTATCAGCCACACATATGATGCACATATGATACATTCAGGCTTATACACATTAAATATATGTTTAAAAATTTTTTAGGGCTGGAGAGATGGCTTAGTGGTTAAGAACACTAGCTGCTCTTCCAAAGAACCCAAGTTTTAATCCCAGCACCCACATGGCAGTTCACAGCTGTCTGCAATTGCCTGGCTTGGTGTTGCACACCTTTAATCCCAGCACCTGGGAGTCAGAGGCAGGCAGATCTCTGTGAGTTCAAGGCCAGCCTGATCTACAAAATGAGTCCAGGACAACCAGTAGTTACACAGAGAAACCCTGTCTCAAAAAACTTAAAAAAAAGTGCCACATATGGTTGAGCATGCTTTTAATCCCAGCACTCAGGAGGCAGACACAGGTAGATCTCTGAATTTGAGGCCAGCCTGGTCTACACAGTGAGTCATGACAGCCAGGGCTATTGCAAAGAGAAACCTTGTCTCAAAAAAAGAATAATTTAAAGAGGAAGACAATGTCCATGTTTGGATTGGAAAACTCAAATGTTGTTCAGTGTCAATAATCCCCGAAGTGATCTACACACTTAGCACACTCCTTACCAAAATTCCAGTGGGCTTTTGAGGCAGAAATTTACAAGTTGATCCTAATGAAATCGATATGGAAATAGAAATGACCCAGAATAAACAAAATCATCTTTGAAAAGGATAGTGTGATGTGAAGGTGCTTGCCCACAACCCTGATAACATGAGTTCTGTCTCCAGATCATTGTTGTCCTCTGACCTCTATACCTGTACAGTGGTATGCATGAGCCTTCACATATGTATAGGGATCATGGAGAGTGTAGATGTGCCCTGAAGAGATGGCTTTGTGGTTTAGAACACTGACTACTTTTCCAAAGGACCCGAGTTCAGTTTTCAATACTTACATGGTGGTTCATAATTGTAACTCCAATCACAGGATCTGATACCCTCATCTGGCCTCTGCAGAAACCAGTGTATATACATGCAGGCAAAATACATATACACATAAAATAAAATTTTGTCTCTAAGGAAAATGGATTTGGCATATTATAGTATCTTTTCTGGGTGTGCGGCATATTCCAAGGTGATGCACAATGATAGGTTATAAACTGAAGCTCCTATAAAGGAGAGATAAGTGAAGAAGACTAAGTTTTAAGTGTTTTTTCCTTTGCTACACTCATCTAATTAACAAATAGGCTTACTATGACCGCATCCCACTACTTGCAAGATAGGCTTTGTCTAATGCCAGCTTTTCCATAGGCCCATCCTGGAGAAATGGTGGGAGCTCTGGCTGCACAGTCTCTTGGAGAACCTGCCACTCAGATGACCCTGAACACTTTCCACTATGCTGGTGTGTCTGCCAAGAATGTGACGCTGGGTGTACCTCGACTTAAGGAGCTCATCAACATTTCCAAGAAGCCAAAGACCCCTTCACTCACTGTCTTCCTGTTAGGCCAGTCTGCTCGAGATGCTGAACGGGCCAAGGTAGAAATCAGGATAACGGAATGCCCAGCAAGAAGAGGTCGAATCAAGAGTTGGAGGAGATACCTCTGTTTGAGTATTTCACTAGCCCTTTTGAGGGCCATGTGATGAATCATTATTTCTTCCTAGGACATTCTATGCCGCTTGGAACATACAACATTGAGGAAGGTGACTGCCAACACAGCCATCTACTATGACCCCAACCCCCAGAGCACAGTGGTGGCAGAAGATCAGGAGTGGGTGAATGTGTACTATGAGATGCCTGACTTTGATGTGGCCCGAATATCCCCCTGGCTGCTGCGTGTAGAGCTGGACCGAAAGCACATGACTGACCGGAAGCTCACCATGGAACAGATTGCTGAAAAAATCAATGCAGGTAAGGCTGGGCAGGCATCCCATATGGGTGTCCCGCCTAGGTTTCTACTTCTTTCATGGTCACTTCCCTTGAGTCCTAAGAGTCACCTGTAACACCTCTGCTTTCCAGTAGGTCTTTTCAGGATCCTTAAACCCTACAGGTCTTCTCTTTCCCTTCCCAGTGTGTTTTGGGTTTGGTTTGGGTGTGTGCATGTGTACATACACTTCCATGTCTGGAGGCCGATGGCTGACATTGGGCATGTCTTCCTCTTTCACTCTGACTGAACCTGGAACCCACTGTTTTGTCTTGGCTGGACAACCAGTGAGTCTCAAGGATCTATCCACCTGTCTGTCTCCTCACCCCCAGCAGTGAGGCTGGAGACATGCCCCCTCCGCTCCACACATTGCACTTAACTTTTACATGAGTACTGGGGCTCCGAACTCAGGTCCTAATGCTTTCAGGGCAAGTGCTTTTACCCCTAAGCCATCTCCCCAACCCCTTTTTCCTCTTTCTACCAAAGTGTCTCAGAGAAGGAAGTATCTGTGAGGAGGAATAAGCAAAAAGAGTACCCTCTGAGAGAGAAGTGCATGTGAAGGGACAGTAGGAAACAGTGACTTCAATGTGGTCTTTCTCATGGCTCATTACTGTTCCTACCAGGTTTTGGTGATGATTTGAATTGCATCTTCAATGATGATAATGCAGAGAAGCTGGTCCTTCGTATTCGCATTATGAACAGTGATGAAAACAAGATGCAAGAGGTAAATAGGGTCCCAAGGGGAAAATAAAATTTTATCTAGTGACCAAAAAACATTCAGATATGAGCAGCATTGAAGGCTCAATCATATCCATCTAGTACAGGAAAAAGTTGGTTAATAATGATTTTCAAAACTTTCAGTTAATCTACAAAGTGAGTCCAGAACAGCCAGAGTTGTTAAACACAGGAACACTGTCTGAGGAAAAAAAAAAAATCTTGCCTGGCACGGTGGCGCATGCTTTTAATTCTAGCACTCAGGGAAGAGGCAGGCGGATCTCTGTGAGTTCAAGGCCAGCCTGGTCTATAGAGTGAGGCCAGGACAGCCAGGACTACACAGAAAAACCCTGTCTCAAAATAAATATAAATAAATAAATAAACAAACAAACAGACAAATAAATAAATAAAAAACAGGGCTGGGGAGATGGCTCAGCAGTTAAGAGCACTGACTGCTCTTGCAAAGGACCCGGGTTCAAATCCCAGCACCCACATGGCAGTTCACAGCTGTCTAATTTCCGGCATGGTGGTGCATGCCTTTAATCCCAGCACTTGGGAGGCAGAGGCAGGGGGATCTGTGAGTTCAAGGCTAGCCTGGTCAAGCAAAATTTAATTAATGCTTTTTAAAAGTGGAAAATGCGCCTTTAATCCCAACACTTGGGAGGCATGGGAAGGCGGATCTTTGCGAGTTCAAGGTCAGCCTGGTCTACAAAGTGAGTCCAGGACAGCCAGGGCTACGCAGAGAAACCCTGTCTCAAAAAAAAAAAAAAAAAAGTGGAAAATGCATTTTGGTGATAGGGTATAGTGCCTCTTGCAGTGTGTGCACTTTTAATTTCCAGTGCTTGAGATGTGGGGCAGGAGAGTGTGCTACATGAGATCCTGTTTCAAAACAAAAAAATTTTTTAAACATTTATTTATTCATTTATTATGTATACAGTATTTGCTCTACATATATGCCCGGGCAACAGATCTCAATGTAGATGGTTGTGAGCCACCATGTGGTTGCTGGGAATTGAACTCAGGACCTTTGGAAGAGCAGCCAGTGCTCTTAACCTCTGAGCCATCTCTCCAGCCCTCAAAACATTTTTAAAAAGAGGGTGGCTAGGAGCTGAAGAGTTGGCTCAGCAGTTATAAGTAGTCATGATTTTTTGATTGGTTGGTTGGTTTTTGTTGGTGGTTTTTGTTTTTCTGGAACAGGGTTTCTCTGCGTGTAGCTATCCTGGACTCACTTTGTAGACCAGGCTGGCCTCAAACTCAGATCTGCCTGCCTCTGCCTCCCAAGCGCTGGGTTTAAAGGCGTGCGTCACCACACCCAGCTTGTTACTCTTACAGAGGACTCAAGTTCCATTCCCAGCACCAGGCACACATATTGTACATAGACATACATGCAATAAAATATAACACTCATAAACATAAAGTAAATATATAAATTTTTTGGAAGTTATTTTTAAAAGCTGTGTCTTTTTTTTTTTTAAATCTGTTTATTTTACATATATGAGAGCTCTAGCTGCATGTACCCCTGTATGCCAGAAGAGGGCATCAGATTCCAATATAGATGGTTGCAAGCCACCACATGGTTGCTGGGAATTGAACTCCAGACTTTTGGAAGAGCAGACAGTGCTCTTAACCGCTGAGCCATCTCTCCAGCCCCCTTTTTTGGTTTTTTGAGGCAGGGTTTCTCTGTATCTGTGGCTGTCCTGGACACACTTTGTAGACCGGGCTGGCTTCGAACTCACAGAGATCGGCCTGCCTCTGCCTCCCGAGTGATGGGATTAAAGGCATGCACCACCATGCCCAGCCAAAAGCTAAGAGTCTTAGTGGAGCCAAGAACTGGTTCTTAGAAGATTGTAGTTTGGGGAGGGAGCAGGAAGAGGCCAAAAGTGCTAGGCTTACTGACCTCACTCTTGTTGCAGGAGGAAGAGGTGGTGGATAAGATGGATGATGATGTTTTCCTGCGGTGCATTGAGTCCAACATGCTGACAGATATGACCCTGCAGGGTATCGAGCAGATTAGCAAGGTCAGCATCAGTCCCCCAACTGCACCTGTTGACAACTGCCTTCCTACTTGTGCCCCTGCTCAACCTGACTGGAGTTCACTTTGTCTCTCCAGGTCTACATGCATTTACCTCAAACAGACAACAAGAAGAAGATCATCATCACAGAAGATGGAGAGTTCAAGGCTCTACAAGAATGGATCTTGGAGACTGACGGTGTGAGCCTGATGCGGGTACTGAGTGAGAAGGATGTGGACCCTGTGCGCACCACATCCAATGATATTGTGGAGATCTTCACGGTGAGCCCCTAGGACATGGTGCCTAAAGTCTCTAGGAGCTCCCCACTCAAGATTTCCATGCTTAAGCTTTCTGTCTGAATCCATTTTTTAGTTTAGGCCAGGCTGACCCCTGATACACTCCCCACCCGTCTTGGTAATGACAAGATCAGGGAGTTGAACAGAGCTAACTTGGTCTGACTTTCTTCCAATATCATGGCAGGTACTAGGCATTGAGGCTGTGCGCAAGGCCCTGGAGCGGGAACTGTACCATGTCATCTCCTTTGATGGTTCCTATGTCAATTATCGGCATTTGGCTCTCCTGTGTGACACCATGACATGTCGTGGCCACTTGATGGCCATCACTCGTCATGGAGTCAACCGTCAGGATACTGGACCGCTCATGAAATGCTCCTTTGAGGAAACGGTAATGGCACAGCCTTTCCCCTGTAGGACTTCACTATGCAGCCTTTCCTAGTCTTAGACTCCCAATAATCCTCCTACCTCAGCCTTCTGAGGGCTTTGATGTCAAGACAAACATGAGTCACCATGACCAGCTGCTAAGGACAGTTTTATTTTATAATTTTTGTGTGCGAGGCAGGGTCTTACATGTAGCCCTCACTGGAATTTACTGTATAGACCTGGCTGGCTTTGAATTCATAAACATTCTTCTGTCTCTGGGATTAAATACGTGAGCCACCATGCCCAGCCTTAGTAAAGGCAATTTCTGAGTAGGTTGACAGAAGGGAGCTTGTGTTGGGTGAGTGAATGTGCAGGCCATTGACATTGCCCTCCACTGTTGGTGGTTGGGCTATGGTGATATAGGAGGGGTTCTGTCTCTTCTGGTTGTTCAGGTGGATGTCCTTATGGAAGCAGCTGCCCATGGGGAGAGTGACCCCATGAAGGGGGTCTCTGAGAATATCATGCTGGGCCAGCTCGCTCCAGCTGGCACTGGTTGTTTTGACCTTCTGCTTGATGCTGAGAAATGCAAATATGGCATGGAGATCCCCACCAATATCCCTGGTCTGGGAGCTGCTGGACGTGAGTCTGAGGGCTTCAGCTGTGTAGAACTGTCTGTGGGGAATGGGTAAGGGTGGGCATGCACGGAAGGGTGCCGTTAGTCCCTGAGTGCTATTCCTCATGAATCACTGGGCTTTTTTGCAGCTACTGGCATGTTCTTTGGCTCTGCACCCAGTCCAATGGGAGGAATATCTCCTGCAATGACACCCTGGAATCAGGGTGCAACTCCAGCCTATGGTGCCTGGTCCCCAAGTGTTGGTGAGTAGCCGAGTCCAGGAAGAGAAACATTGGACTTGACAGGTGGGGGCTGGGGAAAGGGATGTGCTTGAGTTGCAGCTGATTCCACCTGCTCTTCCTTTCAGGGAGTGGGATGACCCCAGGAGCAGCTGGCTTCTCTCCCAGTGCTGCCTCTGATGCCAGTGGCTTCAGCCCAGGTTACTCCCCTGCATGGTCTCCCACACCAGGCTCTCCAGGCTCCCCTGGACCCTCAAGCCCATACATCCCCTCACCAGGTGAGCGGCTGAGCCCATTTCCTCCTTGCTCCTATGCCAGGCTCTCCATCACTTACCTCCCTTTTTCCCTACAGGTGGTGCTATGTCTCCCAGCTACTCACCAACATCACCTGCGTATGAGCCACGCTCCCCTGGGGGCTATACACCCCAGAGCCCCTCATACTCTCCAACTTCACCTTCCTACTCCCCAACCTCTCCATCTTACTCTCCAACCAGTCCCAACTATAGCCCTACCTCACCTAGCTACTCACCAACCTCTCCTAGCTACTCCCCAACTTCTCCTAGCTATTCACCAACTTCTCCTTCCTACTCGCCAACCTCACCTAGCTACTCCCCAACTTCCCCAAGCTATTCACCAACATCACCTAGCTACTCCCCAACTTCTCCCAGCTACTCCCCAACATCTCCCAGCTATTCACCAACTTCTCCCAGCTACTCACCAACTTCACCAAGCTATTCTCCCACCTCCCCCAGTTACTCACCAACATCTCCAAGCTATTCTCCTACATCTCCAAGCTACTCACCAACTTCTCCAAGTTACTCACCCACCAGCCCTAACTATTCTCCAACTAGTCCCAATTATACCCCCACATCACCCAGCTACAGCCCAACATCACCTAGCTATTCACCTACTAGTCCAAACTACACACCAACCAGCCCCAACTACAGCCCAACCTCTCCAAGCTATTCCCCAACTTCACCCAGTTACTCTCCAACTTCACCGAGCTACTCCCCCTCGAGCCCACGGTACACACCACAGTCTCCAACCTACACACCGAGTTCACCAAGCTACAGCCCCAGCTCACCAAGCTACAGCCCCACTTCACCCAAGTATACCCCAACTAGTCCTTCCTACAGTCCCAGCTCACCAGAGTATACCCCAACCTCTCCAAAATACTCACCTACAAGCCCTAAATATTCACCTACTTCTCCAAAGTATTCTCCTACCAGCCCTACATATTCCCCCACCACCCCGAAGTACTCGCCAACCTCTCCTACGTACTCACCGACCTCTCCAGTCTATACCCCAACCTCCCCCAAGTACTCACCTACTAGCCCCACCTACTCACCCACTTCTCCCAAGTACTCACCCACCAGTCCCACCTACTCACCCACCTCTCCCAAGGGTTCCACTTACTCTCCCACTTCTCCTGGCTACTCACCCACTAGCCCCACCTACAGCCTCACCAGCCCAGCCATCAGCCCAGATGACAGTGATGAGGAAAATTGAGAGTGAGGCAGGCACAGCAGCAGCAGGTTAGGGTCAGACAACCTCAGCTGCCTGTGCCTCCCTCACAGGCTGTGACCCTAGCCTGGGTCCCTTGTACATAACTCCTTGTTACAGAATCCTCTGGAAGTTCTGGATCCCATTTTTGATGGGCTTTTTGTCTTGTCCTCCACTCATGCTATTTCGGACTCATTGACCTAGCTGCAGGGTTTTGTTACCCTACCAGTTCCCTGCCTGACTCCACAGTGAAGGTCTTTGCTTGCCTGTGACATGATTGGGATTACAGGCATTTTAACCTGAAGGCTAGTTCCTGCTTTGGGTCATACATCTGATCTGAAAGAACAAAGCTTAAGCTGCCTTTTGTCTGTTATTTTTGAAATTTAAATAAAGTTTACTAATTTTGGCCAAAGTCTACATGTGTATTGCATAATTGGGGATCAGGAAGGCAAGAATTTCCAAGTCCCTTCATTCAGCCTGCTTGGAAAATGCAGAAGAGGCTGATGCAGAAGGAGGAAAATAATCTGCCTAAATCCCACCATCAGGAGGCATCTCTTATTGTATTGTTTTTGGTTTTTAAGGTTTTTTTGGGGGGGAGAGGGCAGGGATTCTCTGTGTAGTATCCCTGGCTGTCTTGGAACTCACTCTGTAGACCAGGCTGGCCTTGAACTCAGAGAACCTCCTGCCTCTGCCTCCTGAATGCTGGGATTAAAGGTGTGAGCCACCACGCCCAGCAGATTTATTCTTAGGTGTATCTGTGTTTTGCCTGCGTGCTATGTGTGTGTACCACATGTTTGCAGTGCCTGTGGAAGCCAAAAGAGAGCATTGGGTCCTTTGGAACTAGAATTACAGACTGCTGTTAGCTGCCATGTGGGTGCTGGAAACTGCACTGAGGATCTCTGGGAGAGCAACCAGTACTGTTCACACTGAACCATCTCTACAGCCCCATTGTTCGATTTTTTTTCCTTTTTTTTAAAGAAATGCCTATGTAGTCCTGGCAAAGAGTATGCAGACCAGGCTGGCCTCCAACTCAAGAGATTTTCTGCCTGAGGAGTGCTGGGATTAAAGGTGTGTGCAACTACACCTAACCTTAAAAGGGTTTTCTTAAGATTTATTTTTAGGGCTGGAGAGATGGCTCAGTGGATAAGAGCATTGGCTGCTCTTCCAAAGGACCCAGGTTCAAATCCCAGCACCCACATGGCAGTTCACAGCTGTCTGTAATTGCCAGGCATGGTGGCACATGTGGCACATGCCTTTAGTCCCACCACTAGGGAGGCAGAGGCAGGTGGATTTCTGTGAGGCCATCCTGCCATCCTGGTCTACAAATCAAGTCCAGGCCAGCCAGGGCTTGGTACATAGAGAAACGCTGACTCAACCAAAATAAAATAACAGGTTTATTTTATGTGTAATGAGTGTTTTGTTTTCTTTTTGTATGTGTGTATGTGCACCATGTGTTTACCTGGTGCTCGAGGATCAGAAGAGGGCAGTGAATCCTCTGAACTATAGTTAGTGATAGTTATGTGATGGGGTGATGTTATGCACTCTAAATGTTAATTGGTATGGCTTGCTGTCTGTTTTGTTTTTTTTGTTTTTGTGTGTGTGTGTGTGTGTGTGTGTGTGTTCTAATCATTGTCTCTGATTGGTTGAATAAATGCTGAGGCCTAAGATTGGGCAAAGACAAAGGTAGGCGGGACTAAGGCACAGGCTTCTGAAGCAGAGAGGTGTAAGGAGATAGATTAATATAAATTAGATTTAGTAAATATCTAGGGGTTTCTGATGCAGTCTCTTAATCTGGGGCATGAAGATCAACTTGGCTGTGAGCAATTACCTTATCGATTTATTGACTAAAAACAAGGATGAAGTCAGGTGAAACGAGGGGAGTCTCTATGGACTAAACAAGGAGGAAGTCAGGTGAAACAAGGAGAGACTCTATGGACTAAAAACAAGGTTTATGGCCTGGCATTATTTTCAGCTGCTAAGTGGACAGAACCCAGATTAAGCTGAAGCAGGTGGAACAAGAAGAGATCCTATTTAAGGACAAGTGGATGGAGCCAAGAGAGCTCTGATGCTAGCGAGTCCTCACGCTAGAAAGGACAAGTAGTTGTATCCTCTGATGGAGAAAGTGCTGGTGGACTGATGGCCAGATCTCCCTGAGGCAGAAAGAAGCTGGTGAGCAGATAAAGCCTCAGCAAGACAGCAAAAACAAAAGGTCATAAACCCTGTGGCTCAGCTTTTGCCTAGAGGGGTTTGACCTGTCCCAACAGTGGCCTGAACGGAACTGTGGCCAGTTTTAAAGACTGAGGCAGAGCGGTAGAGTTGCTGATAGGAAGGAAGTAAGTTGGCCTACAGACAGCTGAGGTCTAGAGAGAAGCCTCAAGCCTTATTTAAGGTGAGACTGCCATAGCCAACTTACCCTGACGAACCTGCGTCTGAGATATTCCAGAAAAAGGACTGCCAAGTGCATTAAAGAGTCTACTCCAGAGACTGTGTTCCTGACCACTGAGGACCTCCCCCAGAGACTGTATCCTTCTAAAAGGTTATGAAAATAGTTGTAATAGTTATTAATAGGTTTAGTGGTTAGGTAATAGGGGGTGTAGTCATTCATAGGGTTAGTAGTTAAGTGTTTATATTTGTTATAAGTGAATATAGTTAATAATATTGAATAATTTTAAAAGTTGGGTTTCAGAGAGGTTAATGGGAAGAAGCAGCCTCCAAGACAAGAAGCCAAGAGAAGGAAGGAAGATACACACGCCATGGGTTAAAGAAAAGAACGTCATTCTACATGGCCTGGAACATCCACCTAAACGAGGGGAATAGCAGTCCAAAGGGATGTATGTATATATGGGGTCTTATCTGAGGAACAGAATTATGAGCTAGCTTAGATGTGCTAAGAATGCTCAATCCAGGCCAAGTCTTGTTTAAAATCATGCGCTGTCTGTGTGCTCATTTATAATGCTGGTTAAGGATTAACAGCCACCGTCCAATTTAATATAAATGCTACTAAATTTAAATACCCTGTTTCTACAAATGGCACCCAATGTAATTTAATTATTTCTACAAATGGCACCCAACATAATTTAATTAAATCAACAATTATGAGCCACCATGTGGGTGTTGGGAACCAAACCCAGGTCCTCTATAAGAACAAATGGGTTCAGTTTTTGTTTTTGTTTTCTCAAGACAGGGTTTCTCTGTGTAGTCTTGACTGGATTCCAACTCCCCAGTGCTGGGATTAAAAGTGTGCACCACCACTACCAGCCCAGAACAAGTCCTTCCTTTTTTTGGTGGTGGGGGTGTTTTGAGACAGGGTTTCTCTGTGTAAACTACTGGCTGTCCTGGAACTTACTCTGTCGACTAGGCTGGCCTTGAAGTCACAGAGATCCACCTGCCTCTGCCTCCGGAGTGCTGTGATTACAGGCGTATGCCACCAAGCCCAGTTTTTTTCTCTTTCTGTGTATATCGGGGGTGGGGGAGGTGTGGAATGTGGTTTGCTTGTTTGTTTGGTCCTGAAAAGCAGTGTCTTATGCCAGGTGATGGTGCATGCCATTAGTTTCTGCTCTTGGGAAGCAGAGGCAGGTGGATCTCAGTGAGTTCAAGGCATGGTCTACAGAGCAAGTTCCAGGGCTACACAGAGAAACCCCGTCTCAAAATAAATAAAAAGACAGGGTCTTGCTATGTAACATAGAGTATCCTTGATACTATAGTTACAGTCATGTGTAACATGTCCAACTTCTCATATCTGGCATGGCAGCACACACCTGAGATCCCAGCTCGAGGGAAGTGGGTGATAGAAGATGAGAATTAAAACCAGCCTTGGCTCCATAGCAAGCAGAAGGCAGGCAGGGCTACATGACAAAATGCTGTCTCAACACACCCCTGTTTGCTTCTTTAAATAATCCATGTTTCCCCCTAAATGTATTGATTTCTCTATCTTCTATTCTTTGCTATTTAAACCTATCTAATGAACTTTCCGGGTCAGACCTTTTTTCAGTTCTAGGATTTTCATTGGTACATGTAATTAGCTTTTTTGGTTTCCAATAGTCCAGTTTGATTAAATTCCCATAAGCACTCTGCTAGCAAGTACTTTATCATAGCTCTTAGAAGAAACACATTCCTATCATGTTGCAGTTTCAAATTTTCATCAGCTGAGCCATCCATGACCTTGTCTTCCTGTATTTAAGGTGTTGTTAATTCATTAGCCCAGAAGTCATGGCCAACAGCAGTATAGCACATGTCAGTATAAAACATAGTTAACACAAGTTCCTAACACCCTGATAGCACTTAGAACATCAGGACAACACTTCAGCACTATATTAGAAGGAAGGGTACTTAAAGTCACAGCCCTATCATTTCAGCTAGACAGGAGTGATGGGGTGATATTATGCATTCTAAGTGTTAATTAATTGGTCCTGCTTGGTGTCTGTTACTTACATTGTCTCTGATTGGTTAAATAAATGTTGAGGCCTGAGATTGGGCAAAGACAGAGATAGGCAGGACTAAGGTGCGAGGACTTCTGAAGCAGAGAGGTTGATGGGAAGAAGCCAGGAGCAGGAAGGAGGAGGACACACACATTGGGTTAGAGAAAATGTCATTCCACATGGCCTGGAACATCAGCATAGCGTGGAGAATAGCAGTCCAAGGGGACATATGTATATATGGGGCCATATTTGAGAAATAGAATTAAGAGCTAGCTTAGAAGGGCTAAGATTGCACAATTCAGGCCAAAGCTTGTTAAAATCCATCATGTGTCTGTGTGCTCATTTATAATGGTGGGTTAAGGATTAAGAGATGTAGGAGTTAGATAAATTAGATTTAGGAAATATATAGGAGTTTCTGATACTGTCTCT